>JAQIXS010004202.1:0-15781 GCA_034700785.1 Rossiulus vilnensis
TTCTCATAACATCTTTACATCATGAAATCAGAATGCGGAATAAAAAAACGTTCTATTCTTCTATAACTTAGAACAACATTCACGTCCAATCACGTGCAAGTAACTTTAGAACGAAAATAATCCAACAAAACTTTCGTATCCATTCGACAAACAAATGCAACTGTATAGTTCTCTTTTTTAATGCAACAATAAATAATACATACAGTATCTGTGCTGACACATTCAAAAATGGAAATTTGAAGACAACAACAGAGTTACTGCGGCTTAATCAAAACGTTAAGCCCATCAAATAATCTAGGCCTATATTGTACAAGTTAAGTTTAAACGCCGCAAATGCAGGTAGCTATTATGGAACAAATGTAGCATGAATGCAAACAATGGCTATAATGGAACAAATGTGTGATCTGATTGCCAAGGCGATAACTTATACAAAACACATATATAAGAGCAGGCTAAACAAATTCTGGAATGCAGGCATATGTACAGACGTGTATAAGGGCATATCTTCTATACATTTATTAAACTCCTCGTTGACCTTATTAGGCAGCCATCCAAAACAGTTTTCCTAGTTATATAGAAGGTTCATTGATGCCAACAGCTTTAGCTGCTTGGACCTACATCATAAATTTTGATGTGAAAACAACCAGCAAACATGATTTCAGTAATTAATTTTCCATTTTGTCCATACCTTTAATGTTTCTTCAAGTTCCTGACAATATTGCAACCCTGAGCAATAGTAGAGCATCAACACCGCCAATGCTTGTATTTTCTCATCAGATTTTGCAATCATAATTGATATCTTGGTTTTTCGGTTGACATCACTCGTTTGTCGCTCGTCTTGGGCCAGTTCGTTCCTGTTTTCTGTCGCCATGTCAATTTCAATTTGCAACTTACTAATCTGCAAATCATTACAATAAGCGAGAGATACAACCAAATTAAAGCAGTTTTCACCATAATTTTAAATCCTAACGTGTGATGGTAAATTCAACACATGCTATGTAGCTAATTACCATCGAATTTAGTTTTTCTTTGCGTTCTTCTAGCGAATAATTGGCAAATAATTCCTTCCCTCGTTCCTTGGCGACAGAAACTAGCATTTCGTCATTGGAATACTGTAAAAGTCGTTGAACTGTGGTCTCCAAGTCATCTTCGGGTTCAGAGTCACGGCCAGTCTGAAACAAATTTCCCTGCAGCGATGTCTGAAACGTATTCATTAAAAAAACGTATAAAACTGGAATATTGTTATTCGATGTCCAAATAAGATTGGCTGGCTGCATACGCCATACATGCTCAAAATTAAAAGAACATGAAAGATTTCTTAAGTTGTGTAAACCTTCCGGCTAACTGCTGGCGATGCCTGCGGAGAAGGAGGCAAGCTTTTTGATTGAAAAGGCAATTGCTGTTGAGAAGGTAGAGCGAGATTATTGGCAGAACCTGTCCTAGTTAACCCGGGCGAACATTCTATTTGAGATTTTGAATTGTTGTGCGTTGCCGCTGCTGCTAAATTAGATAACAACGAGCGAAGGCGGCGCTGAGTCTGCCCAGAAACGACAAATTTAACAAATGATGTATTGCCATGAGGTGAAATGCCTACAATGCAAGCTTACATAAAGCAAATTTCCCTTTGTTAGGTATACTATGACAAGCTTGGCAGATAGGTAATGAGCGATATGTGAAATTCAACTAAATGGTTGCATTGTCATTGTGAATTCGCTGACATATTTAGGGAACTGAGTTGAATTGAACAGATTATGTAGCTAATCAGTTGATCGCTCCTCTGCAATATGACCCAGCTTTGCCAGAGTACCCCATCGCCAACCCATGTCTTGATGTCGGTCAACTAAGACATACCTGAGGAGATTCTAGAAGTGATGATGATGAACCTGTTGTTTTACTGGTATTGTTGCTTATCTGAGGTTTGTTGTCCAAAGGTACATCTGTACCAGCATCTGAAAACGCCAAAAATACTATATAAGAAAGTATTTTTATTAGCAAATTAGTTGGCTTTCAAATAATCCAAACTAGAATTTAATGCACTGTCAAATTTCCACATGACACACCCAAAAAAATAATTGAAACTATAAGGGTTGTAGTTATGCAGAGGAATTTGCAAGAAAAGTACCATATTCAAGCAACATTTATTATCAAACCTGTGGTTATTATTTCTGGCTGTTGGATAGTATTTAAAGGTGTCCTTAACAAGCTTCCATCCCTTATAAAAAACATCATTTTATTTAAGTTATTAAAAAAATTTCCTCAAATGATAGCATAAATTGTCTGTTTCTACCTTGTGCAAATTGTTGCTGCTTGGCACTTCGCCACACATTTTTTGTGACACACTGCAGCACATAACCTACACTGAAATGCCATTTTTAACCAAACCTGAAATAAATTTAGGGAAATAACAAAATGAGTCATATTGCTATTTTCTTAACATGATACGATTTGGAATAAGCAAATGAGGTTTTTGAAAGCAAAGGTCCTGCATAAGAATGTACGAGGTTTGTCAAGTGTTGATCTACCTTTTTAGTGCAAAACTTGCAGAATACGGTACTATGGAACTGTGTAATTATGAAGTCGTGTTCAGACGTCGTTTTATTCCTGCAAAAAAAAATTTTTTTTTTGATGGGATGTTTTTACTCAATTAGAAAACAATTATTGCGTAAGTAAAACTACTTGTACCATGTAATTGCCAAACATTGAAATAAGAGCCTACCAGAAAATTTCACTTAAACAGTGTCAGCATGCTTGACTCGATGCATGAAATGGCTATGATATAGGCCTACTTAAATTATTAAATGCGTGATGTTAGTTTGTTAAAATCTAGAGAAAAATGCCCTGGTGTTATCACCGCTGATTGTGGCTATTCCCAGATTTATCAGGTTCACAGTAAACTGCTCAATACATAAGATCAGACAGCGTTGGATTATCATAAACTATGTTACGTCTTTTATTTGCAATGCAACATGCGAAAAGAAATAAAAACTAGAAAGAGCAAGCATTTCAAAAGCAAGTCCGAATACAGACTCCCTTCGACTCACTCGTCTTCATTTACTGACGTTTCGGCTAATACGGAGAAGCCCTCTTCGTCAGATTCGGCACCAGAATCCTTGGTGCAAGAATTTTTAGACTGTCTGTTACGCTTAGGAATAGGCTGTGGCTGGTATACGAATGCGAGGTTGATGTCCCCATAGCACAGGGTTTCATCGAATCCAGGGTGGCTGGCAAGTTTATGGCTACGACTACATGCAAAGTTTTATTGATAATCTGTAATTAAATGGAATCTTGCACAATGCGATTTGCTACCTAACATTTTAGTATTCTCGTAAAGTAATCTTCAAATACCTTGCAACTGCTTTAGGTTCTGGGGGTGAAAGTCGAAACGATCTTTGATGAACGCCCTTAGAATTGGAGGCACATTCCATGGCAATATCAAGCAGCAAGATACTAACCTAGTAACATGAGATTAACTGTTACCATCATAACTTATTTTATATCGTACATCGTACTGGTAACGATTAATTGTGACCTGCCAATGGTGCACGTGCAGCAAGTTTTTTTATTCTAATTAAAAATGTAATAAGCCATACATGTCCCAGCAAAATATCCTTTTCTGGTCGAGGGCTTTTTTCCTGCTTTTCTGCTTTATTATCCGAATTCTGACACCAAACGCAGATATTCAGAAACTGCTGGTGTTCTTCCACTTCGAAGGATAACGTCTCGTTCCAAGCTGGAGTCTTTTAAATTAAAACCAAATAAATAAATAGATGGGCAGTTTTCTGATATCGTAATAAGTTCGTACTTACGTCGGCAAATTTAACGGGAGAAGTTCTTTTAAGGACGACATTGCCATTTGGTCCGTCAACCTCTACTGTCTTAGGCATATTGATGACAGACGAGGGACGCCTTTCTGTTATCGTAAAGACAAAACTGAATGTAATGACATCCACTTGACATTATCATTTTAGCAATCTGTCTGCAATACCTTCACCACTTTTTTTGACAAAATGTGAAGGCGAGTCCGCGGGACTCTTTCCTTTTCTAAGAATATTACTTTGAGGGCCGGTAGACTTTTGTGAGGCTCGCTTTACTGGAGACGTTTGAGATGAAGGCGATTTTATCCCGGGCGAGACTTTCCCTCCACTGTCTGTGCTATCGTCCCCTTCATCCTCTGCCACACTGGGCGACCCACCTGTTGAATCATCATCCTGAAATTCATATGTCAGAATTAATGAAAACGTTATTTGTACTTCTGAACGAATTATGCATCTTTAATATTGGAGATGTCGGCTTGGCCTTTGGAAGTCACGCTTCCATTAGTCAGAAAGATATCTTGAAAGAATATGTAAGGCAAATGTTACAATACTTTAGGTAATACTTAGTTTTATTTAGTAGGCTGCAAGTTTTACCACAATTTATTAGTAGGCATAATTATTAGTTATACTACCCTGCATTCAGCAAAGAAATGCCATGTCGTAGGTGGGTGAAATCCATATATCATTTGAGTAGGTTTACCTTATACATCATTTGGATGGTCAATAACATGATTAATAAATTGAATTTATTCTTTGGAAGTGCATTCCAATGTCAACCGGCAAGCAAAAAACTGACCAATAGCATGGAACTGAATGAGCCCCTGATACTTAAACAAGAAATTACTGTAGCCTATATTGTATTTGCAAAATGCAGAACATGGTGTAATTCACCTTCAGTGACATTGGTGTCAAGCATTCGTTATGATCAAAAGAATGGCCCTACACAAAATAAAGATGAGCGGAAACCTTACCCGAGAAAGAGATTCCTGAGAAGGGTAATATTTTAATGGAGATCTATGCTCAACACGCACAGTAAGCTTCTCGGCCGTTTGTTTAAACAACCTAGTGGCTTGTCCAGTGGACGTTATTTTGGTGCCATTTACTGCCACCAGAAGGTCACCGTGTTGAATTTCAGCAGCGCTGGCAGGAGAATTTGGAGTTACTGTTTCCACTACCACACAGTTTTCATATCTGTCTAAAATAAATTCCTACAAAAGTAGGAAGTAGCTCAAGGGTCAAAACTTAACTGCCAGCTTGCAATGTGGTGAGCATAAGTTAGATATTTGGTTAAGTTCCATGCAAGAGCACAAAGGCATTGCTGATGCACTACAAGAATTGAGCAAACCAAGATGCAGTAAAGAAAAAGCAGTTTCATGCAAAACAGGCCCTCTGCCATGTATGTCCATTGGTAGTTGATGTTATAGGATTGTGACAACAATAAAAAGTAACATTTTTCAATAAGCCAAAGTTTACACTTATTCAATATGCCAAAACGTCTTGAAATATATACCTGAAATTCCAAAGTTGAAGGCTACAATTCACTAATTCAAATAAAGCAAAAGCCATGATATACATGCAGCTACTATCTTGTGCACATGTCTGAGACATTCTCGTATATGCAGCTACAGTATATCACATTCACACTACATGTACTGTATTCTAATCGATAATACGTCATCAACAGAAATGTCAAGATGCACATACACTAGTGCTATAAGCATTGTGTATCATGGGTTAATTGATTAGTTCAGAATCATTTAAAAGAAGTGAAGGCCCGTTAGTAGAGATGATCTTGGCTAATTTCAAGTTGCGTTGGAAGTGCATGTTCTTAAAAACTTTCCAAACTGAAAACAACCGGACAAAATATAAAGTTGACATGCTGCTAGTTAGTAACTGTAGTCCTAGCCTACCTGGATAAAAGTAATGCCAACAGGCTGGCCAGGTTGCCGAACTATGTCTATATCACGAGTTACCCAACTAGTATTGCAAGATAACACCAATTCAACCCAAGCACTGCTGTCTGCAAAAAAAAAATGCCAATATTGAAATCCATACTACAAGGCGTCACCATCTTCGCATTTAAATTCGTGCAGAATTTGTATTTACCAACTGCGAGAGTACAGTAGATCAAAGAACCAGGAGATGTGGCACTTTTAAAAAGACGCGTGCACTCCATAACTGTTACGTCAATGAGACCTTCAGTTATTTTGTTGCCGAGTAGGTGTACGTTCTGTGGATTGGACGTTTCGTCTGGTTTACTGAAAAATGGCTTGTACCGAATCTTGTAGTTTGGGAGTGTGTGCCTTTTGCGTACTGTACGTCTAATCTAAAACATCAATTTTACACAATTTCTTCAGCAATATGCATAGGAATTTAAAGACGATAAATTAATGGTAGGCTTATATAATATACCTGATTAATTATTAGTGAAGTGACCTGTGGTAATGGGCGACCCTGGAAATGCGACTCAACTTGAAAGTCCATTAAAGGCTCTTCGCAAAATGCAAAGGACCAATGAGTGTAGGGCAACCTCGTAAACTGCAGTCTCAATTGACCTTGCAGTCTTGTCACTTTCACTGACAAATATGCGGATCTGCCAAGTACCATATCCACAGTCACAGACAACTGGAAACCTCCCATGTAGTCAAGATCAAGGAGGATATCCAGTTCCTGTAGAAATTCCCGATCAGAAGTAATGTAACTGCACGGTTATCGATAGATACTTGTTTACTTTATTTAAATTTTATATATTACCTCAATATGACCAGATTCATGAAGTTGTACGTTTTTGAGAGATATTGATTTTATAACTGGAAACTGGTTTCCCAAAACGAGATCTTGTATCTATGGAGTACAATTGACGATTTTTACATGAAAAAGTAATCACAGAAAGGAAAGCTAATAGATGAAAATTTGATAGCTGACCTATTAAAATAAATACAAAGTTTAATTTTACAAGTGAAAAATTATTTTACCTTTATATGTCTGGCAAAATAAAATTTTCATGGTAGGAAAAATTAACCACCCGATAACTATTATGATGGCCAGATAAATTTTGTGTCAAAAATTTTGAAGATGTTGACCAGTATTTATGCCATTGAGGAATTGAAACTTGCCCAGTTCAAGCAAATTTAAAATAAAAATTTACCATAACTTGCTCCAATAGTTTTCCTGTAGTTGTCTTTTGCAAGAGTTCTTCAAATTCAAGGGTTAACTTTTTCAAAAACCATCTGAAAATCATATTTATTAATTTTTCAAATTACTGATAAACATATTTCAAAATGTATTATAATATTTGAATGTGGAATGAGTTGTAAATCACCTTTTCATTTGAGCTGTGTCTCGCAACTCCTTGAACAGGAACTGTAGTATAAGATTTAGTGAAATGCATGACTCCTTTTTCTTGGAATCTGCCTGGCTTACATCCAAAAGTTTTAAAAGTTCCTGTGAAAGGATTATCATACTCATCGTCATACAGCCTACTGTAATTTTAAATCACGTCTACCTATATTATAACACATTACCTCTGGTAACTGGACATTTGGCTGTATGAAATCTGAAGCTGTTACTTCAGGTTTTTGGAATGGTTTTGATAAGAAATAGCTGTTGAAGATGAGCCATTGGACTGCTAATGTCAGCAATATCCCAGAAAATAAACCCAATAGCAGAACTAAGAGGAACCATATCATCGTGGACAGGCTAGGCCCAGGTTTAATCTAGGCCTTTATATTAGCTTACTTATTTGAAATGCCATATTTGTTCCTGCAAGTTTCGTAATATTCTGAAAAACAATGGAAATTTGTTTTTCAGACAACTAAAATTATAGTACTTAATATTGCTGCGATCACGTTTATCAAAAGGTAAAGTAAAATTGAGCAAGATGTTTCTTGTATACAGTATGAGGCAATATTTTACTACAAAAAAAACAAAAACCAACACTGAATCTATATAACTGGGGAATTGTACATGTGCATTGAAGAAAATATGAATATTTGACATGACCTCTGCTAAATACAGTCTACGATTACATTACTAGATTTTGGGAACATTTTAAAGTTTACACATTACTGCATCAGTGATGGATATCTTCGAACAGTTGACATGCACTGTCCAGCATACATTTTTCGTTATGGTCATGTGCTGATTAGTGAACTTCTAATTGCTTCTAATAATATCTCTTTAATACAGTAGCTTAAAATAGTATCATTTATGCCGTTTTTTGGGGGTACAAGTGTACCCTGGCTGTTGCTAAACCTACAAAATGAGGGTGCATGCATGACCGGAAAAGATCTTATGCCAAATTTTCACAGCTGTCCGTGTATTGGGTCTTAGTCAAGCGTCATCCATATTATTTAGATTGCGTGCATGCTTCAGTTAGCTAAAACGTTTTAAGATGCATTGACGGAATAAATGCCCGCAGTAAAGTTTAAGTAAAATACCTTTGAATTTGCCATATGATTCGCAATTTCTGAACGTTCGAATTAATTTTCGAATGGGTGATTAACACTTGGCTTCTCCCACAATGCATCCTGTTTTAGCAAAAGTCGAGAAGGCAAGGGGACATTAGTTTCTCCTTCGGAGTTCGACTAGCGCAACGTGAAATTCAATTTAAACCAAGGATTATGTTGGCTTTATTTGTCCTGCCACTGAGTTGATATTTTTTTTTCGTAAGTTTGCTCATTATATCGTCCAGCATCAACTTGAAATGCCGCCACATTAGTTGGGTTTGTGGCTGTTGTGGTTGTAGTTTTTGATGGATTGCATGTACTGCGTAGCTCTAAAATAAGCCTACTGTCATAGGTTTGTTAGGAATTCTTTCCTCCAAAAATATACTTAATTAAACTGTAACGGTGTAATTTAGTTGATAGCATGTACACTGTTCAGTTCCAATTCAGCAAGTAAATTCCTAACCTCGAAGCCGGTTTAGAAGCTGGTAAAAAACGTGGTGGTCAAGCCCAAAAGCTGATGATTCATTGACTGGTTCTCAGAATAATCTGTAGGAAATATGAATTTGCCCAAAGTCATTTAGACCGAAAAAAAATATAAAGCTCGTCTGGTTTGATTAGGTTCTTGGAGCCGGTCAAGCAGTACATATGGATCGGAGTCTCCTGACTGCGGATGTGGAGGAGGAGGAATATGATGCCTTGAACGATGAGACATTCGGAGCAGATCTCATGGGTAAAATCTATAAAAAGACATGAATTTTATTTTGCTGTAAACCAGCCATTTGTTTCCAGAAAATTTGTCTGAGACTTGTTATAAAATAATATTGTGACAGGTGGGGATGATTGGGAAGAAGACCACGAAAAGTTTGCTGAGCTGGATGACAAGATTGTCCCCACCAATCCGATTTCTGATGACTATATGTATGGAAGCAGCGATTATTACCACCTGAGCAACGAGCACTATTATGGAATCAATGAACATGATGAAGGAAAAAACATAGAAAAGTCAATTCGTCAGCTTGTTTTAGATGACGATGTAGATGATCCAGCAATTATGAACATTGAGCGATCAAAACCTTTGCCTATGGTTAGTGATCAGTGATGCTTGGATGTTAGAATAACTTTCACATGAACACATTTTTTTAGATTTTACTATTTAACTTTCTGTTGTCCAGGTTGCCTGTCCTGCATAGGCTTTGTTTTTCAGTATTTCTTTGACAAAATGCTTCAACCTGCAATCTTCTTATAATTCCTCACTTCATTCTATCATATTTGATTTTCTTTTCCAACCCATAATGAACATTACTGTTATTAGGCCTTTATAAATAAAATAGAGCTTCCTGTTAATTTGGATTCACCTTCATGTGCATTGTCCAAAATGAAGAATATCACTTGTCTAATAATTTGCTAAAAATACTTCATTCATCTAGAAACCAAACAGGCATCCTCATTACTCAGTCTCACCACCACCACCTGCAATTGTGGAATCTGATCATGTGGTTTGTATTTGCTTTGTTTTATGTATGGAAATCTTTAAAATATTAAGTGATGTACTTTACTCCTTTTTGGTCAGACACATAGATGAATAATATGATTACAGTAAATTCATTAAATTTGCAATAATTGGCAGCTATTAAATCAATTTTTAGATAGTGTTGTTTATTGATGTACCAAGTTTCTAATACATTTTAAAATTGGGTTTATTTCAGGGATCACCTTCTACAAATTCGATATGGAGCACAAATGTAAACCAGTCTCAGTCCATTACTACAATGTTAAATAATTTCAAAGTCTTAAAGTCAAATGTGGACTTGCAATTGGAGGTACATTAAGAGCTTTACATTCTGTTTATTAATTTGTCACCTGAAAATTAGATCGTCAATTTTTATTCTGTTTTTCTTAAGGATCCATCTATTGTCAGTTCATCTACTAATCATAAACTGATACCCAGAAGTGGTAGAAATACTGGAGCAAAACTAATACCTAATGTGAAGACTTTAGAGGAAATTGAAAGAGACATGCTGCTATCATCTCAAAAGAATAAGCAGCAGACATCACCTAAAGCACAAATGGTGGATGAGGTCGAGAGGGAGATTTTGTTGAAACCTAGAGTGCGCACTGTCAGCGAAATTGAACGTGACATTGCTGCTGGCCAAGCGCATGACATTGAAAATGTCAATCGCTCTGTTAGACCACCTCCTGGATTTATGAATTGCCGAACTGGAGCGGCGTTAGCATATTTAGGGGTATGTACCATAAATGTAAATTTGATGGCTTTAAAAAAAAATAAGTTTGAATACACCGACTTCTAACGTGTTCGAGGAGTAAATATGACTTCCTTGTTTTTATTTGCATTAGTGAGTTTGTTACTCATTTTTATTTATTATTAAATGAGAAAAGCTTCGTATTGCTTCCTTTTTTAATTGGACTCAACTTTGTCATAGAAAAATTAACATGACAACTAATCTTGAGAATCTCGAGAAATTAATTCCGATATAAAATCTGTATAAAAAGCTAGTATAAAAGTGAATTATGGTTTCGTAAACTGAAATGCGTGCCTAATCTGGTTTTTATTTTCTTATTTTGATTAGAATGGAAACGATCTCTCAAATATGTCGTCTGGTTTATCTCATCAAATGACTACATCACCCTTGCCTATTCCTGGACAAAGTAAGGGATTTTTCCTCTCGTAATTGAAATGTGCGATTGTTTGTTAGTTCTCAATTTCTTTGAAATGAGTTAATGAGGGAGTAGATGTAAAAGTATTCTCTATTGAATGGCTTTTATCACCCAGTTGTTGTGATTTACAACTTTCAGAATTAAGAGCCACACCCTCATTACTTGGTCATCTGTCTCCATCGCCTCCTCTTTTGCTCTCCTCGTCCATGTCTTCTCCACCCCTTCGACCCCATAGCCCTCTACCTTTTTCCCACATAACTTCCCCATTCAGTAGTGGCCAAGTACGAATTCAACCGCACACAACCCGAATGATTCCACCTCAACTAACTACTGCCTATCAAAGGCATCCCTATCTCAGTAAGTCAAGAACTGTATTTGCATCTTAAATGAAAGTGATCGAGTATTAGAGATATCTTACATGCATCATTTATCCTGATGTTTTCGTTTAAGGTTTTTATTTCCGCTTGAATATCCAGTTTGTTTGTTTGTCAATAATTGGTTGTGATCTGAACATGTATATTGAAACGTATCTTGATATTCGTTTGAGTTACTTGTCAGGCATATTGGACTTCTGTCTGAGGTAGGGAAAGTTGTTGGAAATTTGGAGTTATTACATCATGGAAAAAAGAATTCAATCTTATTCATTTTCTCAGCTGCTCTTGTGGGTTTTCTGTCTCTAAATCTGTGAAACTCATCCATCGAGATTAAAGAGAGGATGGTTTGGTTGTGCATAAAATTGAAGGGGCTATTAATATTATGATGTATTACTTCTTTCAATTAATAGATGGCACCATTTTGAACTGCAAGTGCTTAATTTGGCTCGTTACCCACTGTGAAACGATTTTAAGATTTTCAGTGGTTTTTATCTTTCAGATCATGTTGGTCCTGGTCAACCTCATTTAGTTCATGGGCAACTGAGGTATCCACCTGTTATGCGTCCTGGTAGTCCGTTGTCAAGTGGCCTAATTTACCCGCACCCACCTCATTCTCGGTTCCCCATGACTTTTACTGATCCCAGGCAAATCCGGAGATTTCCCCAGCCACCGCCCCATGCTATTTTGCAACAACAGCAGGTGCTTGTTAAATATCCTATATTTATTTGAAATACATCTCTTTGCCAGTGTACTCAAACATTTTCTCACTTTGTTTTAAAGAATAACCAGATACGGGCAAGATTTCAACCTAAACGGGGCAGTTGGAACGATCAAGGACTTCATTTTCAGAACCATTATAAAAATTACAATGAGGAAGTCGAGGATGAATATGCGAACCTAATGAGCCAGCGAGAAAAGGACTGGCTGGTGAAGATCCAAATGATGCAGCTGCAGTCAGATAATCCTTATTTGGACGATTATTATTTCACGGTGAGTTTTCTGGCTGGAATTTTGGAGTATGGAGAAGCAACTCCTATGCATATGCTTTTCTTAGATTCATTTGTTTTGTCTTTAAACATTAGACTTACTCGCTAAAGAAGCGAATTAAAGAAGCTGCCAAAGAAAATGCTCAGAACCGTGAGCCAACCTTAGTTATTCCAGAACGCTCAAAAGTGGAATCCCGTTCATATCAACCTGGTAATTTTGCAGTTTCAAAAGTCGATCTTTGAATTGCTGATGCCTCCTATGGTAACTTTCCAATGAACCCTTTGTGTTTCTGGATTTAGCCCATTTTGAAGGCTCTTTGGGAAAGCTGCAAGTACTGAGTGTAAATTGCCCTCGCAGGATGATTGACCTAGATCTAGTACACCCAGACGATGCAGAATCGGAAACGCAGAAAGTTGCTAATCTGGAATTAAAGAAGTTTAGGCAACTTCTTCTCGAAATAGAAAAGGTATAAACCAATTTTTTCCCTGAATAATATTGCGCATATATTCATTAACTACAGCGGTTCCTGTCATATCTTGATGCTTTCAGATATGCTCCCTCTATCTGGAAATTGATGATCTTGATAAGAAAGCAGCTGCTCTGCCAGAAGATGCGCGTATTCCACTCTTTGAGCATAAGAGTGATATTCTCATGAAAATTTATAACGACTTGGTACATAAAGGAAGTGAACGCTTAATTCAGATAATGTCTGTTCGGAAAGGAAGACATTTGGTCGCAAGATCGCTACCGCTATTTATTTCGGTAACTATGTGCTCGTTGACATGAAAATAGCTTTTAAAATCCCTGGTTTCCTAACTACTATTGGTTTCATTTTAGGAGCAAGCGCATTACATTTTAAGTTGCACTCTAGGTAGCTTTTCCTCGGTTTTAAAACGAGATCAGCAGGACAAGGTAGGTGCCATTATTAATGCTCATTTGAGTAAACCGTGACAACTTAATTCCGTCAATGCGATTTGAACGTATTTGCGCTTTTTGTCTAAACAGATTTTGCTAAAGTTTCTGGACAGTTTCACTCAAGTGATAGCCACCAGTTCATTTCCACAGACGGTAGAATTCGGATTGAAATTATGCAATCACGGAGAGGAATGCCATCTCAGAGGTTCCCCTTCTCCGCAGAAAAGCCATTATTTGGTAGCATTCCAACATGTGGTAATTGCGCCTTAATCTATGCGTCTTAAAATGTCAATTTGCTCTCTGTTCAGTTTTAATTCACTGACTTGTTGTTCTGCAAGGCTGGTTCTACCATCGTGTGTCAACTAATCGGAAGAGCAGAAGAGCTGTACCAGGACGAGAATAACCTCAACGCAGTTTTTAAATCCAAATGGTATGTTCCTTGGGCTTTCTTTTTTTCGCGTTTCGGATCGATCTCTTGGCAATTGCGCATCATGCACTCTTTTTTTTTGTCATTTCTAGGACATACGTAATGGTCCATGTAGCGGAGGTCTTATGTAGTTTACCAGATTCATCATTAGCAAAACCAAAAACTGTTAATAAATTGATGCCTCATTTTGAACGGTTTCCAATTGAACGATCGAAGCTTGACGTTCTCACGGCGAAGGTTTCGCTTCTGCAGGATAAGTCCGAAAACAACACCGGTGCGAAGTAGTGCTTTTTTATTTTAGAAAGCTATTTATGAATCGGGAAGATGGGAATGGGGGACATTCTTACGACCAGATTTCGTGATACTTGTATCATTATATGCTTTTTACTTAACTGTCGATGTTTTCATATTTCATAAGATATTGAATTAGTTTTTCAGATATGTCAATAGTTGCAAAATACGAAAATTCTCATATCCCACGCATTTATTCCTACTATCAGCAGTGTTTAACAGTGTAAAAGTAATTCATATTTTTGAACGTTTCCAAACTTATTGCTGGAAACGAAATAGTTAAGCCATTCATCACATATTTAGTAGATTACTTAACAATATCGTGTGCAAACGGCTCATGTATTTTCATTTTTTTTCTCTTTATTTGTCGGATGTCTGGCTTTTAAATTTGTAAAAATGAGGGCAGTGCTATAATGTATTAGCAATATTTTATTTTTCTATCTGAAATTTTCTCAACAATCGAGAAGTGGCAAGTTGCACAGGTTATATATTTTTTTCTTTGATTTTACCTCGTGTCATTAAATAGTTGGAAGTCTGACTGTTGAACAAACAGAACAGGAAAATTTTTTGATTTGTAAATTGCTTGTTAATTTTTATCGTGGTTTGTTCAACCATGATTGTATTTGCTTCTGTGGTAAAGCAATACTAATTTGTGAGCTCCTGTTTTGTCTTAGTCATTTTTGACATTTCTAACGTTTTCTATCACTTTTCATAATTTACTCAAAGGGAAATTCGTCTGGCAGTTATCATAATAGAACCAATATTTGATCGAAATTAATGAACTGAAGGTTCATTAACTTTTTATCAAAATAATTATTTGTTGGGTAAACTGCTTTTGGCCGTTGAATAAAACTAAGATAGTTAAAGATCAGTTGGTTAAGATCTTCAACATTAATAACTACACAGCTGCTACCATTTGGACAACTCATTTTAGATCTTGGAAAAAACATAAGAATGACGAAATGTAAGGAAAATCTTAAGAGGGGAAAATACGTTCTAGGAATGTAATCTTTACCTTTAGCTAAAGGTCAACTCTTTATAAAATTTTCATAAATTTCTAATAATGGGCTGCTTGATTACAATTACTTTGCTCTGATTTCTAAATCGTGAGATCTTTACCCAAACTTTATTTTTAGTCATTTCTGAGCTTGGGTGAAACTGATTGTGCAATTCTCAACCAATCACACGATTTTCATCCAGGTTAAATTTGTGCATATAAAGTTTACGTTAAGCCAAACATTTTGTGATTAAATAATTGGGCCATGAATTGCACATTTTTGACTCGAACGTTACTTTAATTCTTGGTTAGTGTGGCTTATGAATCATTCCCAAGTTATATTTAAATGCCTTGATAAAATAAAGCTTGGTCGCATTCATCATCCTGTTGAATTGTTAAATATTACTTGTGGGTACAATTTAGGTTTTGTTACTTTGCTGATCATGAAATGTAGTTTTATGATGCCTTTAATGGTGCTGAAGGCGCAGCACAGCTTCACAACCACTTATTAGTTAGACCGGTTTTTATCACTGCTGCATTATCATATTATAATACTTGCTAATTTTATTCTATAAGAAAGTTTACCACTCTCCTGGTGAGTTGCTTGTGGGAAACCATGAGTGGTTTGTGATTGTGGGCTTGAAATTACGTGATTTATATTTAAAGCCATGCCATTCACTGATTAAAATGTTTTGTTTGAATATTTTAAATGCATGATCAATCATACTGTAGTGGATGAGTCTCGTTTGGATTTTCCTTTTGAGTCACTTTTCAGTCATTAATCCCACAGGGGCTTAATGTTTGTGAGTAGATCCGTGTTGGCCACTTTTCCACGTTTTGGGAACTGCAGA
>JAQIXS010004203.1:0-15780 GCA_034700785.1 Rossiulus vilnensis
AAATTAATATAGTGCTCACATAAGTTAGTGCTAATGGAATTTGTAGGATAGTGCCCATTCCATTAAAGAAAATACTCAATAAATTAATACCCTAAAAAAAACTTATGCAAACCTCTTTGGAGGTTTTATTAAGAGGAAAGACCTATTTTCGAAGGTTGCATAACGGTTTATTTTTATAAATAAACGGAACATTTTCAAATGATACAAAGATGACTCGGATCCTGGTGGGCGACCAATTCTAGACTGAAAAACGCATGTAGCCATTATAATAAGTAAAATTATTTTTTGTTGATGCATGGTGGGCATCCTGAGGTCTCCAAGGAATCGAGGGTTTTTTATGGGGTGCCCCGATGCACTCGCCTGATCCACGGCAGAATGCAGTCACGACAGAAGCGATGTCCACACGTCGTCTGAGTCGGCTCTCGTTGGCACAGTAGGCAAATAGAGCACTCATACTTCGAATCCAATGCTGGGACGAACTCATAGTCGTAGCCCTAAAACGAAAAATGCGGTGAACTAAGTGAGCCAGTGATCTGATGTGGCACTTCGGTGGTCAAGCCGAGCAAAACCACCTGCTGTTGAGGGCCCGAGGCGTGTCGTGGCTCTAGGCTTGGTGAAGACGAGGGATCCTCTTCGCCGCAGCATGCCATTCCTGTCTTTCCCCAAGCTTCTCACAAGTGGCAATCCATGGTTCTGGAAATGGAGAACGTTCACTTCTGAGCAACCCTGTGTTTGAAAAATACAGATCGGTTAGTTGATTTTCTCCTTGGGATGAGCGTTAATGTTTGCGAAGAACCTGGAATTTTTTTACGAATGTCTTTATTCGTCTGGAATTGTTTGGAGAAATTACAATGCAAAGAAAAATGTTGCGAATGTTAAACTACAATTGCGAACTAAGAAACTGGCCAACCTAAATAGCTTAAAAAATGAATGCATTTTGTGACACAAAGTACTTGTAGATCGTTTTGTAAATTTCTTAATGCGCATACTTTGACTAAACTTCTGCATCCATACCTCAGGTGAAAAGCCTTAAAACAACATGAAACCATTTTTTTACATCTGTATGCATTTACCTCTGTCAGGCTGTCCCTATAAAAAGCGTTCCTGCAGTTTTGTGATTAAAGAGTTGCAATGAAACCGTTTTGCATAATTTGTTTGAAGCACAATACTTTTTCCATACAATTTGTGAGAATTTATGGCGTTGCATTGAAAATGAAAACTCCAGACGAAGTTTAGTCGGCTTAGGAGCAAGAAATTGCTTGCAAAATAAGCTGTTTCGATTTGGAACTGGATATCTACTTGCTGAACAAAAAATACACTTTATAATAACTTTAGGTTGGCAAGTTTCTTTGCAACTTTACAAAAATTACCAATTCTTTGTGCTGGTGCAGGCTGGGCATCTGAGAAGGTTGTCGCCTTTTTAAATGTTGCTAATGTGAAAGTCGTAGGATAATTTTTTTAAGAAAGAATATCATTAATCATTACTTTCATCCTAGTTTTTCAGCGAGATTTAGGAAAAATAACTTTTTTTGCATTTCTCTAAAAACTTGAAGAGGAACAGTAGACGCAATAATTTAGGAAACGCCGTAGGCAAACATTTTCGAAAATCAAGAATATAAATCATGGAGTTTAGAATAGCTACACTCAAGCATACAATTTCAGTTTGATGTGAAATGTTGCATAAAATGGGGGAAAAAATTGTCACAGTTTTGAAATACGTGAATTAAATTCCATACCATGTAATCTGTGCTAGAATGTGACGTAAGATTATGAAAAACATCCCCTAACCCCATGTAATGCTTTGCAATAAAACTTATGATTTATGGACAGTCCCTAAGCCCCTTTATTTTATATTCTACAATACTTTTCCAGATGATCAGCGTTTTAATTTCCAGTTTTCTTCAAAATGTGTGTTAGTTTTTCATATCAATGTCAAAGCTAGTTTTAGGCACTTCGATTGTCCTTTTTTAATAGCTTGAAATGTCAGCTTGAATCAATGACCTTTAATCGCAATACAGAACTTCCACCTGTTGCAGGAATAAAGCAATTTACGTTGATCGCGAGCGCTACCTAGCGTACCTATCAAGAAACGCGCAGCGCTAGCCATCCGCTACCGAGCGCAGCTGTATTTTAAGGCGCAGTTAATCCCGCTTGGTTTCATCCCTTTTCACCACCACTTCCTTATCTAGGGACTCCACTTAAAAGATAAACACCACGAAACAGAACGCTTACCTTCCGCTGCTAATGATTGTTCGCAAATCAGTCTCCTATATCGACTGCAACGATCGTTGCGGTCTGCGTGATGGCACTCGCTGAACTTGACAACGCAATTCCGGTTTTGAGCGGCTAAAAGCGACCCCAATTGAGCTTCGAGCATGAAACGAGACACACATGCGAGCGTCCACCATCGAAATTACAACTTGCCTTTAAATTTGCGGAAGTTTTAAGCATATTAAATTACTTGGAAAACGAGTAGGTGGGTGGTGTTCAGCTCATATTGTCTTTCCGCCTTCGAAATGAGGGGTGCAGGAGTAAGCCAATAAGCGTGAATGTGCCTCTCTGCGTTTATGCCTAGAGCAACGCTTCTGCTCACAATTGGTAGATGGCACCGTAGTCGTGATCTTGGATTTCGTATGGTCAGGCTTATCTTTATTTCGTGGTGGTGTGTTTAGTTCTCTTCGTCAATTTTCATGTTTGAAGCACTAGAGAGTTTTCCAGGATTTGTCGTCTTTCAAGTAAGCATGCTCTCGATTCAACCGCTTGGTTAAACGATACACGTTTTGGGGGAATCTTGGTTCTGTTGTCACCGAGGTGTTGTTGACTGCCATAGTTCATTTGCATATCATATGATCATGTTTTCATCCGATAAAATAAGAGTGTACTGCACCGTTGACGTGATTGTAGAGCGGGCAATAGCCTGAATAAAACAATTTTGTAATCACAAAACTAGGAGTGGATTTATGAGTGTATAGTGTGTTGCCAGATCACATGACCGATGTTTTCATTTTGGGGGGTGTCTCCTGGCCATTGTCCATGGTGCAGTACCGACCTTGTTCGGTACTAGAAATTAAAGGTTAATTTGCAGCAGAGCTTTACATTTCGCAAATGAAATTTGTAGTTTTTCATGTTTGAACGAAAGTAGAGATGCGCTGAGTTGTAGTTCGTTCTTGGCAAATCTTCGTCAAGATAACTGCAGCTGTTTGTGGTGAAACTCAAGAGGGCTTATTTGGTTTGTCTGCTTATTGTATTAATTTTATGATGCTCAAAGGCATATATGGCCAGCATGGCAATGATAGCATGATATGTCTCATCATGATAATAAAAAAATAAAAAAAGTAGCCTGTACTACTTTAATTGTGAGGAAGTAAATTTTGTAGTCTTTTCACATTGTCTTAATTGGTTCCAATTAATGTGCGAAAAGTCTAATTGCTGTATAGTAGCATTTCGCTGCCCTTGCTTTGCCACATTCCATTCATATGCCAACCTTATGGCAGGCTGAACATGCTTTCAGCCATCCCAAATCGTTCATTGGTGCACGCAAATTACTTTCAAATGTAGTCTCATTTATTACGACCTGTTTATTACTCGTTTAAGATTTGTCGACTGAAGTCAGACTAGAACCAGCGTCATGGCAAATCATTCAAATTACGGCACCACTTCAACGTCCAATCCTGAACTCCTGTGGGGTGGTGCAGGTAAACCCAGACACAAAGTGATGACTGGAAAATGTCATCATTTGGAACTCACACCATTGAAATACAGTGGCATGCATCTTTCCGAGATTAATCAGAATTGTGTGACGTATTTAGCTCAAAACATTTAATTTTGTGTAAGATTTACGGGTTTGTTTAGTCTGAAGTATCTTGTTAGTTTAAGAAAATGAAATATATCAGATGAAGACCCTGTTGTTGATTTTTAAAATGTTTACAAGGCTATGCACAGCTCTAATATAGTTGGGAAAAAAATACAAACATTGACCACTAAATTTGATTAAAAATCGAATGTGTAAGTGAACGACTACGGAAGTTGTATTTCATTGGCGTTTGGTTCAAATATGGACTACATAAAGTACTGGGGAAAACAGTGTTTAACTTGTTTTTTATATATCCTTAGAGTCCGCAGAAAGCCGATTTTCCCAGCTCTGTGATTCAGTGGGAACAAATATATTTACTGTGAATGCGGGCTGTACGTATGATTTGTTTAAGAACAATAAAATTGATTTGAGATTAACCCAGATTGCAGCTGAAATTTGTTTCATTTCGTAGCCACAACGTTAGAACGAATTCTTAAGCAAATTGGAACGCCGAAAGATAAACCAGCATTGCGTGATAACATGTAGGTTTGGTCCATTTTTTGATTACTAGGTTAATCTGAAATTCTTGTTTTCTATATCTGTTTGCAATATGATGTGTGACAAAATGAGTGTAACAATCAGTTAATGCAATTTGTTTATTTTGTGATTTGTGTTTGAGGCCAGTTTTAAACTTGTTTGCTGTTACAAATAATTGCTTTTTCTTGCATACATTTTGCAGCCACTCCACTCAGCAAAAGACCAACAAAGTTATCCTTTTAACGACACGATTAATAAGGGAATTAACGACTCTTTCGAAGGGAGGTGACAAAGTAAATGTTTATTAATACCATTGTCAGTTTCTTTTTGTTTCTCAAACTTCCGTTATCTATTCAAATATCATCAGTTGTTATAATAACCTTTAAAAAAAATGATTCTTCGAAATTTAAGGAAAAACTACGTTGATTTAAAAGCTACGTTGAATTCAAAACAGTTCGTTTACAAACAATAATATTTATATATTCCTTTAATTGAAGCAGAATTTCCCCCTAAATTTCGACGGAAAATTTCTCATTTTACTTTTTATTACAAAGTTTTTTTAATAAATTGCATTAAAACGTATAATTAGCAAAGATTAGAAAGTGATAAAAATTGCAAGGCTTGAAATCCAAAACAAAAATTGTATGTTAATTATATTACATTCTTTATTTACAGTAGCATTAAACAAAAAAGGCATATATGGCTTTTCTTATATGCCATTGGCAATTTTTTTAGTTTTGGAAAAAATGCCCCATAAATAATGATTTATTTGTGTATTTTATTTGAAATATTTACAATTTTAATGAAATTTAATGAAAGGAATGTCGAGAGAACGTATATTTTTTTTTCATGAAAATAAAATAGCCAATAACTTTTTAACATTTAGTGGATGGTGAATTATTTGATGTCTTTCTCTTTACATTTTTTAGCAAGGAAGGCTTCGCACAGAACGTCTTAGAAACGATTTCCAAGATGCTGTTCAGCGATACACTGGCTTGCAAAAGGTAAATCTTACAGCGCTTGATGATTGTAGCTGACCTTTACTTGGCCTTCTTATGGAACTTTTTAGCAAATGGCAAGTACCATTCGTACGAAGTACAGTGTTCCTAAACCCCCATCATATTCAGAGGAAGAGAATCAAAATGAATCGAACGAAAGATCCGGCCTTCTTGAAGACCACGCTAAGCAGACGTGAGTGTATCCTGGATCACACAATTCCTGGTTATCCAAAATGTTTAAAAATTTCTTTACGGGAAATTTTAACAAATAATTTGTTTTCTGAATATTTGTTTAATTTTTAAAGTGATGATATTTTGGGCAAGACCAATAATCCTTAAATTCATCCATGGAAAAGACAGTTGAAATGCATTTAGTTATCAATTCTATGAAATTTTTATAGAAAAGGAATTTCAAAATCTAGTAATACGAGTAATTAGAAAAAGTAGTGATATGTTTAAAGGTGCTATTTAAACATATTTTGTCACAAAATTACGTTTATGGAGTAATTGTGTATAACCAGTGACATAATGAAATTTTGTATCATATCACTTGTTTCAGTGTTTCAAATGTTTAATGTCATCCTTCAGTACATTTGACAGAAAATTTTGCTTGTTGTTACAATTTTAAATTCAAAGAAAACATCCTCTCAATAAATTTCATGGAACATCCTTATGTTTTCTGGAAATTTGCTTGCAACTTGGCTGGTGACCTGTGATTGACCTAATGGATTAATTTGCTTTCAAATTTTTAGATTTGAACAGCAACAAATTATGAAGGATGTCGAATTTGAACAGACTCTAATCATGGAGAGAGAGGAAAGGATACGGCAATTGGAGGTAACCTAAAACCACTGAGATTAGTGGTAAACCAGTGTTTTCAGATTTTCCAAAATTGGTTAAGAATAATATAAAACGTAATTAATTTTTGAAAAGCTTTCGAAATAGTTTGGGGTGGGCGCATTATTTTGGATCAGACATGTTATTTGAAATAAAACGATGCTTAAGTATGCCTAACGTAAGTTTCTGTCAAATCAGACTTGCTTAGGCTAAAAATTCGTAAGAGCTGCTAAAGTCTTTAAGTTCTTTGATGATATACAAAAGTCAACGAAATCAAACTTCCCTATCATAATAAACACTGTTGAAAACTTTCATGGCTTATATTGATTTCGAAAGTAGTTTAAGGCTCTCACACGTAATTATTTATCCTGTTTTCAGGAAAACATTCTGGATGTGAATCAAATATTTCGCGATTTAGGAAACATGGTGCATGAGCAAGGAGACATTATAAGTAAGCAGACACAAACCAGTTTCATAAATTCTTAGCCTGAACATTGCAGCTCAAAAGTCCAGTGAAAAGCCGACTGCATAACGATTTTGCTTAACGTAAATTTGACCCGTTATTCAGATACAATAGAATCGAATATCGACCACACGTATCACAACGTGGAGTCTGGCACATCACAACTAACGAAGGCCGCACAGCTACAGGTAGGTGCCTCATCAGGTGTGACTAGTAAATGTGCGATTGATTGTTTCTGCGATAAAGCCAGATGATTTCGATTTTAGAAAAAATACCGGACGAAAATTTGCTGCTTTGCCCTGATTGTTGCTGTCATCGCCATCGTGCTCGTTGTCGTTTTGGTTTTGTCCATAAAAACATGATCTTTTTATGTTGTTATGGTGAGATTCACATTCTGGTAAGCCGGGTGTTTTATATAAGTACGCAGTTGTACGTCCTTTGCGGCATGGCTCCTCAAATTACCAGAATTTCACAATTTGTTTGTAAGGATGCAGTAATTTCCTGCGTGCATTAAATAGGTTTGAAAGAAAAACATAAAAACCTTAGTTCGCCCGTAGCGATTTCTTATATCTCAGTCAGGTTTTTGAATTGGGATCTGACAGCGAAGGAATTCCAAAGTTATATTATTCAACAGTTATCGTTTTTATATTTCTTATCCGACGTTGGGCGTATTTTCAATCGTTGTAATTATTCGTTACGTTTACACGCACTTTGGAAATGTATTTTAGCCCCCATGTTTAGATAGGCCTAGAAATTCTGAGAAAAATCTGTAGATTTGAAGTTTTCAATACACATTTTAACTTTCTTAACAGCTCTAAATTCAAGGGAAACTTAGATGGGAATTTGTAACTTCGATTGATTGATCGGCCATTTTTGATTGTGAATAAAAATGAGTAGCTGATAAACGTTTTCACTAACGAGCACTCGTCCAGAATTGTAATGTCTGAACAAATGCCTGCACATGTTTAAAATGCAACGTGCTTTTGAAGTTTATATCGAATTAAATGAGTTTTATTTTATGTGGTCTGAGAGTCAATATGTTCGCCTAGCTGATTTGTGTGTAATTGTAATCATCTGTAACTTCGCAAAATAGTCAAACCTCGGCCTGTTTGAAATTGCAGCGTAAATGCTAATTAAATTGTATGCCATGTACAATTTAAAAAAATCTCTGAAAATGTTTATAATAACCAGACTTGAAGTTTTTAAGGTTTTGTTTCAAAATTACGTGATTTACCGAGGTATTAATTGCTTTCAGGTCCGTGTGCAGGATTTGAAAATGGGGTATATAGGAGGATCTATTCGCTCGTTGGAGTTTTAGTTAACGTTCCAACAAATTTTCACGGTTTCTATCGTCTTATAGTAATTGTTTTATCCTGATAGGATTCTATTAGTCTGGTAATTTCCAGTTATTTCAAGTTTTCTCAATGCTATGTTCATGAAAATAATGGACGACCCTTGTTAATCCAATGGCGCTTTCGCCTTTATGGACAAAGCGCTGTCGCTGAAAGCTCACTCATTGCCTGGTAGCGTATGTCGTGAAATGTCCATTGCTCAAGTGATTATCATCCGAATACTTGGCTGTTGAAAATCTGACAAAATCTAAAAAGAAATCAGTGCAAGAAATAACGGTAAGATTACGCTATCCATGTAATATTAAACAAAGTGGACGGCTTGAGGTCGAATGCATGAATGGAGTCCTTTGTTTTAACTTGTAGCTGTTTTTATGGGAGTTAGCAATATCTTTGTCCTCGATGGGTCGAGATTCATGCCTCAACCCCAAGGTATTTGGTGAAAACGCCTACTGAAAAAATACCGAATTAAACTCGTAATTCCAATTGATGATCTGTACGCCCAACTTCCTAGAACCCCCGTCCGACAGTGACAGCTTGTCGAAGGCATCCCCTTTTTCCGGACGGTTTATATTGACGACGTTTTTGCAGTTGTTACGTAACAATGCATATCGTCATTGTCTCCAGTTAGCAAGGCTGCGCATAGCGGTGGTGTTTGGTCTACGTGGATCCCCTCTGATTAAGGAACATAACTTTTACCATGACCACACCCCACCCTAATTTAAGTCAGTAACCTAATGTCAGCAATGATATATGCTATGTGCTGTCCATCAACCTAAGATATTTAACGGTTACCACTGCAGTGCATTTGATCGCACTTGGTGGTGGGCATCGCCATCTCTGCCATTTTCAATTCCTGTATGCAGGCCTGATCATAAAGAGTCCCTTCAATCTGATCTATACACTTATTTTGAAATAACTCGACTCTAACATCACCCACCCTAGTTCCCCTTTCTCCCCCTAAAATAAAAAATAAAATTCTATTTGATCAGTTTTTATATGATGTTCTATTCAGATGAATCCCGGTGTGAATTGTACTTTCGAAGTGAACACGGAACCACTGTCGTTGCAGAAGATCAGCGGCACAAAAGTAGCCACTCTGATTATCACTGCTGCAAAGAGAAGCCCTGCCAATTGCACATCCGTGAGGGACGAGCGCAAATTTTTTAAAATTGCATTGCTAAATGTCAGTGCGTTACAATTGCCTAGCATCGTGCGAGAAATAGTGGAGAGGCTTCATAAGGTCGATTCACAAGGTGGTACAACCAGTTTTATCGACAATTCGTCAGCACCTAGCCGGTTGTAACGCAGTGGGGAGAAGTTGATCGGGTGGCCAGCACGAAGCTGCTCTTGGAGGATGAAATGCTAGGTGTCTTGTTTCGGTATGTGATTGCCTGTGCATACTGTCTCGAACAACATTTTGGGGGGAACTTAGAAAGTATCTGAGTTACCACGAACGAAACCAGCTAACGAATGAAGTTGGTTATTCACGTCGTTTAGATCATTATTACCTTAAAATGGTTCAACTTGCCGCTTATTGGGACCGTGTTTTTGACCACATTGATCCGTTTACAAGGCTGAGGCAAGTGCCTAATACAATATCTTAAACGTTGCACTCGCTAAAAACGGAACTGAAGCTGCGATAACGTACTTGCTTGACAGAACCTCCATGGAAGCTGCCAGAAATTGTGTTTGATCGAATGAGATTTCGACCTGCAGATATCTGCAAACGTTATTCACCTTCCTTGCTACGCCGCTTATTTATGGAGCCATCAAGCTTACAGCAAGAAGAGCTTATGGGCGACTACGTCAGTCTGATGCTCTTTGCACTCGTTAAGCCTCTGTGCGTTCGCTATTTCTTAAAATTTGCTTGGCAATTCACTTTGTTTGAAAGTAGAATGGTAAGCGTTTTCTGCAGCTTAGTAAAAGGTCTAACGAGAGCAGCATGCATAAGCGATAGGGATTTGGACTACCAAGATATTATTATCAGATTCTGGTAGCTAGGTGAAGAGAAAAGGTGCAGTTTTATTGAGCTAATTGAACCATGGAGACCAAGTTCTCATAAACTTTGTGTTGTCTAAGATTCCAGAGCGGTTGGCCGAAACGCTTCTGGTGGACTTGAGCTGTCACACCATCTGTGTCTTCCTGATGTTACACCGGGAATTCCGCCTGCTGGAGCAGTTTATTAGAAGTTGTGCCAAGCGCGACCGCAGCATGCTGTTGCAGCTGAAAAACACGGCCTATGAAACTGACTTTAGGGTCTGAACGGTCATTTCAGAAAAGTGGGCATCTTTGAAGCTCCAACTGGTTAAATTGTTGATGAAGTGAACAAGTCACTTACTACATCAAACGATGATCATTAGTTGAAGCAATGTACCTTCTGATGTATATAAAACGATTAATGCCTTCATTACGGCTAGGACTACGTCACGTTTGCAAGTAGCAAGCCCTTGCACGAGAGGGAGATTAAGTTAGCATAATTGGCAACTCTAATTAGCAAAATTAGCAGATGAGCGGAACGGATCATGCACGCTTGGTATGCCTTGTGTACCATATGATATCACTCATTGTGTGCGAATTGTTTACCATCATTACATCAATTAATTGTAATGCTTTGTATCTGTCTTTACCATGAAACGTCGCTATAAAAGCAGACTATTGGCTGTGACCTCCTTTATTCCGGTTATCTATATACACCAGGCACATGAAGATGAGTCTGAACTTCTTTAAAATACCCTTTATTCGGATAGTTTCACTTAAAATAGATTTCAAGCGTTCCTATTCGTACTAAAATCCCATTTCTGACCATGAGAAGCAGAAATATACAGCGAATTTGAATTTGTTAGAGGTGTTGTGAAAGAATAAGATCAGTGTCGGGAACCCAACCCCAAAGGGCACCTTAAGTTGGCCCTTACAGGAGATCCAGACTGCTGCAGAAAGATGTCAAGCTAGGGAGATTGTGTTATTTGAATTGTGTTTTCTGCATATATATTTGTGATTGGACGAGTTAAACTTGTTAGTCTGAATTTCTTTCAGATCAACCCAAGATGGATTGGACTTTTGAAGTGAATACGGAACCACCGTCGTTGCAGAAAATTAGTGGTGTAAAGGTGGCAAGTCAAATAGTTACCGTTCTAAATGAACCAATTGGCATTAGCACTGGAGTTGAATATTACTTTGATTTGTTGGAAATGGCGAAAAGAAATCTGGGGACTTTGCATTTGCCGAGTATTGTGCGAGAAATCATAGAGGGGCTTATGAGACCGATTGTCAAAGAAGTGGTTGCTTGGTACCAATCACTTGGTGAACATTCCAACAACCATTGGCCAGTTGTTACGCAATGGATGAAGGTGGACCAGTTGGCCAGCGCGCAGCTCCTCTTGAAAGATGAAACACGTGACCTCGGTTTTCGTTACATGATTGCCTGCGCATACTGCCTTAAAGAACACATTTGCGAACTTGGAAAGCAGCTGAGTATTATCAAGCAAGGGCAGCTGTTGCAGGAAAATTGCACAAAGAAATCGTCATGTGAATTCTTCGAAATGACGCATCAAGTGACTCGCAGTGGTATGATGTTACGTCCCAATTGTTTCTATGGTATGGAGAAACTTTGCAGGTACTGGTATGATGTTTATCAAATTGGCTGCAGTCAGGAAAACTGTCCTACGCAGAGCCAAGTGGACTACGACAAGGGCTTTCAAATCGCACTGACTGGGCCTGAAATTGAAGTTGCTGTTGTGCACTTCCTCGACAAAGCGTCCATCGGGAATGTCAGAGCGTACGTGTATAGGGGAATTGGAAGCAGGAATTTCTGCAATTTCACGCCCCCCTTGCTATGACGTTTATTTAGGACGCTGTCCAGGTCGCAGCGAAAAAAGCAAAAGAACTTCTATGTCCAACTGATGCTCTTTGCTCTTGTAAAGCCCCCATACGTTCGCTATTTCATAGAATTTGCGCACCAATGCTTATCCTACGTAGACCTGTCATTATATTGGTTGCTTATGGAACGTTTATCGTTAGAAGCATATAGCAGCGACAGGGATTTAGACTACCGAGGTGTGATCTTCAGATTTTGGCAACTTGGCGAAGAGGATGGGCGCAATTTCGTGGTACATGCTCGTCCGTTGCAATGTTATGAAACTGTGTGCAACATTCTCAAGTCGAAGGACCAACTTCTCATAAACTTTGTGTTGACGAAAATGCCGAAGCAGTGTGCCAGGAGACTTGTCATGGAACTCCAAAATTCAAGTATTGTTCTCTCACTTTTGTGTGACCAGGAATTACGTCTGCTAGAGCAGCTTATTGAATGTTGTGCCAAGCACTACTTTGGTTTGCTGTCGAGGCTTAGAGGGATTGTTTCTAGTTTTCACCTCGATGTTCGGCTTAGTTTGGACTTGTGTTGTGAGGTTCATTGTAGGAGTCGTGAATTGAAGCAAGACGAGTGGGAATCTTTGAAGCTCCAATTGCTGGAAATCATTGATAAAGTGACGAAATCATTTCCTACTACCATTGCTGTGGAGTCTGTGCACGAAAGCTACTACTTGGACTACGACTCCGACTCCTCCTCCGATTAAAAAGTGACAATTTCAAAAGCTTCCTATTGTTATTAAGAATATAGCAAGTCGGATCATTTATTCTTGTGGAGAAAAATTGAAGATATAAAATCCAACAAATTATGCTAAGGGTTAAACAAATCCAGGAGAGTATGTTTTTTTTCTGTTATAAATTCCTCCTCCCTAAAACTATCCGGATTCTAGCCGATTTACTTCATTTAGCTATAAAGCTGCTGGATAAGCGCAACAAAGTATTCCAAGCCAATTTCATTTACCTTTAAGTAACGGAAATGTTACCAGGTTATACTACATTTAACAGAAATACAAAGGCTGGAATGATGGTATCATTACATGTATATCAAATGCTGTGCTTAGTTTTTGTACAAGCTATATGATAAAAATTGTGTACAGAAGTTCCAAATTTTTGAATTACTGTACCAAATATCTAAACTTTCAACTGATTGTAGAAGTGAGATGCGAATCTCTTGCAACTCAACTGCTAATTAAAGCAGGGTTTTCTTGCGAATATTAGATGCGAATTTGTAACTTCGATTGATTGAATGACCATTTTTTATTATGAATAACAATGAGTAACTTTGATAAACATTTTCATTGAAAACATTGCACTCGTCCAGAATTGTTATGCCTTGACATATTTAAAATGCAGTCTGAAGACGTCATATTTTGGTCATTTTAGTACAGAAGACGTCATCACTTCTCAAAATGACGTCTTTTTATAGTCACTTTTCGACTTGGTTGGAAAGACGTCGAAACGTGTCTTTTTCTTGGTCATATTTTATTGTGATTTAATGTTTCGATAAAAAAGCATGTCCGCGGAGTATGTCTGGACCGATTTAGTTATCGCTTTCATGTGCACATTATATAAAAACACATAAGAGCACAAAAACCGGCCCACATATAGGCATTAGACATGCATGTTATTGAGCTAATGAATCTCCAATTTAACATTGGAATAGTTCGTTTTGTAACTCATTTATTTCTCAGGTAAATTTCAATAGTAAACTAGTTGCATTGTTTTTTGTGACATCCGCATGCCTTTACCTCTGTCACTATAACAGCTTTTTCAGAGAATACGGTTTTCTGAGATTTAAAGTGTAGCAATGATAATATTTTCTGTAATATTTTTGTCTAAGAGTTTTTCGAAGTACGATATATTTGCTGTACAATTCACGTGAAGTTATGGCATTACATTTTGAGGCTTCTGCTTGATTAAACATATTTTGATTCCTGTTGTCATGAAAGTAAATTCAACATTTGATTACTTTTCTGTTCAATTCTTTTTTATTATTATTTCCAAAAAGCCAATGCAGTGTACTGTAAGAATATTGAATGTAAAATTAAATTTTCTGTCAGAAACGAATTTCGTGCCGAATGAAATCTTTGCCATTTTGAAATTGAACTATTATTCAGTTTTTAGCTTTGGTGGAACTAAACGGGGTTGCTGATTTTCTGAATCCGATCAATGTGGGCCTACATATTTTTTATTTCAATTATGTACATTGAAGATGTTTGGATTTACGACACCAATACTTGCATAAATTGTGTACAAATTATGCAGTATAAAAAATGGAAATATTTTTGATTACTGGTGCATTATCACTGTACTAAAATCGCATTTGATATTTTCGGAGAAATGGTTTAGAATAATTTTATTTATTTGTATAAATACATAAAAATATACATGTACATATAATATTCTGGCATACCGTAATGTAATATATAACAAATGTCAAATTTATTAAATTATACAGTATTGTATAAAATATAACTATAATTATAAAAAGTTATGTAATATTATATAAAATAGATTTAGGAGAACTTTTTTAGGAAAAAAACTATAACACTATGAACTCGGCTGCAAAAAACAGCTTGACTCGCTGAATTTGCCTTAATTTTTTTTCTATATCAACATTTAAACAAATAATTTAACCCCAAGGTTTGACTCAGTTTGAGCTTCTGTGGTGAGTCTTTTTGTTCACATTCATACTTGACTATTTCTAAATATCCTAGGAAAAAATATAGAATAGAAAATTAAAATTTTTGTGAAAACTACATGCAGAATATTTTATTTTTCTTTAACTGCGCCATTATTATTGTAATTCAGCATGATAAAAATTATCATGCAATCGAATCGAAAAAAAACCGAGAAATCGAATTTAGAGAAAGATTATTATCCCTATCAACATTCGATTTCTACTCTATATCACATTCGTTTCTTGTTATTATCATATATTCCGATTTTAAAAAATACAGAATTATATTAAATATTTAGCAAAAACTAATTTCATCGACGTTGTGAACGATTAATAATCTTTCAACATTCGATTTCTGCTCTGATGACATTCGTTTTTGTTATTATTTAATTTTCCGATTTAAAATAATGTACAATTTTGATTAAATATACATGTATACCAAAAACTAATTTGACGCCACTTAGAATTCCACTTAGTTTTCCCAAAATGTATATTCATAATTAGAGATCTAGTTTATTAAAAATTAGGAATAAATTGAGAATAATATTAAAATAGTGTAGATATTCTAAAATTTGTCTTAAAATTGAATCTAAAATGTATGATTGATGATAATTATCCAGTTTTCCACAAAATAAAAATTGTCGTTTGAGTTGCTCTAATTAACCTTTGCTGTGCTGGTTTAATTGTAATTAATTGAAATTAACTACAACTCTTAAGATAGTCAAACCTTGGCTACCAACAATTCAAGAGTAAACGCAATTTCTAATGTATTTTACAATACGTAAAATGGAAGTATTTATTGTAGATCACTTGATAAATTAGTCCTTGCGTTGTTGTATTCGGTTCTACAGGAATCGAATGACATCCATTCCAAATGACATCATTACGGAGTTACGGAATGAATGGACGACCCCTGGTAAAGCAATGAAGCTTCATCTTTCAGCCTTCAGCTCGATGGGACAATACTTGAATGCTGTTGTTCAACTGTCATTCTTCTAGGCCAGTCTTCGGTGCGTAGGTTATTATTTAAACAAATTGACAAAGCCGATAAACAATACATTGGAAAAAAAGAAAAACGGTAAGACTAATCAAGTAATAAGGACGATGATAACAATGTGGCCGTTAGTTCGATCAAGGCTACCGTTTAACCCACGTGCTTAGTATTCGAAAGTATGTGGGAATTTATTTAAAAAGTATATAAATATTGGGTTCGTCCATAAACTACGTAGCCAAGTTTTTGCTATTTTTCAACCCCC
>JAQIXS010004204.1:0-15777 GCA_034700785.1 Rossiulus vilnensis
AATCCGCTTAACTCAAACTTTAAACAAGTGAAATTACTAATTTAAAACAGATGATTGGCACCCTTTAAATATGGGTGCTTTCTCATTTGTACTGATCATCACAAACTGTCAAACGGTTCCAGACTTTTCAGGTGGTGACAGTTGGATGCACACTGTACACGCTTTACCCTCATATACAAATCCTTTGAGGCATGCTGCGAGCGACTCTCCTGTCAACTAATGACATAATAGCAAATTTAAGAAATTTGGGGGAGAGAAAAAAATATTCAACGCTTTACACAATGGATCAAATTCAGATTACGTGATGCAGTAACGCGATTAGCGTATCACGTGACTCGCAAAAGCGAAACAGCTACGGATTAGCAACAGCGACGTGCAATTAACATAAATGTCCTTGCGCAAATCACTTCAATATCATGGAACATTTCAGCGTACAATTATCCGGTACATGTACATCGCATAACCCATTTTGATAGGAATATTTTGTAGGCTTCCTGAAAAGGGCAACCAGCATGGCTTGCAGATTGGTAGTGATTGCCCATGTTTAGGGGGCAGCTAACATGACAGTGCCATTGAGTAGTGAATGAAAATAATAAAAAGATTTGAAAATAAACCAAAGGAGAATTTGCCCTAGCTGGAGTAGTGGTAGAGTACTCCTAGGGCAGGTCTAGGTAGATCGCTCTACAATCTGTGTAGAGCGGACCAGTTTGTCGGGCAGTGCTATACTTTCGCGCTTTAGGAATAGTTCAAGAAGTTGAACATTGCCGAATCAATAGATGTAGAGCAATCTAGCTAGGGTGTTATAATATGACTGTGTATATGTACTAACTAGGGACTGTCGTCACTCTAGCTAGGGTTTCGAGTTGCGGACGCTAGAGCGCTTTATATAAAGCGTACGTTTTATTTCTGCTAGGGCGCTCTCGGTATACAGAGCATCGGTACCCTTGCAAATTGACCTGCTCCCACCAGCAATATTCACTAAGGACCGGTTGCACAATTGTAGATTAAATGCAATCGAAGGGTTAGTAGGGTTTTGTTTCACGATTTCACTATAGGGGATTTTAACTCATAGCATACGCTAGAGATAAGCTGGTGCAGCTAGGAATTCTGGAAAAATTTCCTTATATTAAAATCCTTACATTAACCCTGCCTATTACCTAGGTTAACGTTACCCCATGGTTAACTACTAACCTGCTGTGATGCAATGCTTTTCCTTAGTTAACTAGAGGTTTACCTTGGATTTTTCTTAACCTTTGCTGGTGCAACCCCCCGACCGAAGAGCGCCCTCTGTCGGTCAGGCCCTGCGAAAGCTAAAAATGCAATTTCGCTTTGGTGCATTCGTTGTCGAGTAGGGCAGTTGGAATGGGCTGCAATAAAGCAGCGGGTTGGGCCATTACCTAGATCCGCGTGCCGGCTTGGTCAGCGGAAAGAGTTTCTTAAACTAATGGCCAATGGTCAGTTTCCGCGCGCGCGCAAATACCCATTCGGCCGAATTGGTTTATTTTTCTAGATCCCCTCGCCGAAGCATTTTCCCAAATTGTCTTTTTGTTTCTCGTGTCCCGTTTTATTGTCTTTTTTTTGGGGAGAGCAAAAATGAGAGGCTGGGAAATTTGATGGGCCGACGGGGGAGGGGAGAGAGGCCACCCGATCCCGATGCCTTTGCCGAACAACAAAAGAGCCTCCCCCTCGGTCAACACTTTTAATTAATTCCGATCAACAATACACGTTTTATGGCGCATTACACCGTGTAATGGAAAAGGAATGAAAGCGAGGCATGCCGGGCTTGGAATGTCGTTTCGGCCCGATGCCCACTCCAACTTGACCATCACGTGATATTGACCGGGGAAGAACGAATCGGCCCCTGGTCTTATCGCCTTTCACCGCCCTTCGTCTTTCTACTATTTTAATATCTCTAAAACTACAGACGGCCATTTTGATTTGTTACTTCAAACTGCTGCCTTTCTTTTTGTTTTTACAACAATTTTCCTAATCCATAGTTGAGCCCGCTGTGCAAATTGCGCATGCGCAAGCATTACTGATATTAAAGCACAAAAAAACTACTCGCATATTTTTGCTTGAAATACTTGCTATAATTTCTGGATTCATGTCTCCGTGTAGAATTGGTTGTCCACTAGGGTCTGCATTAATTTTATAAATTGAAATTGAATGTTTATTTATAAAAAAAATTATACTTGAAGAAAACAATTATACAGCTTCTTTGCAGGTTTCATTAAAAAGTTCCAATATCGCATAATGATGTTTTCAAGTTTTTATAAACACTTAAGGCAATTTTTGGATATGATATAAACGATAACATGCATGTATGATAGCATAGGGAAACACCTATTTCCTATACAACGTTTTTTCCCCAATTCATTTGATTAAAAAACAGTTTTGATGGTTCACTGTTTACATGTATCCTGTTTATCCGGAGGTTGCAAAACGTTTTTTGAAATTTTTATTTAAAAAAAAATACAGACGCTAGTCGACAAATAATTCTAGCAAATATATGAATCAAAATGTGCAAGTATTTTTTTTTCGCATAGAATATTCGCATAAATATTCCAAATGTCACCCTCATCAACGGGCAATCACCGCTAACTACTAGCTCTTGTAAGGTTACCCTCTATCGGGGGCAGTCTCCAAGTTTGATTATTAACCAAGTGTTTATGAACACAGACGGCCACATTCATTGCTGCAGGATCAGTTTGGTTCATGGACGCCATCTACTGGCTAGAATACCTTGCTTGAATCCGACTAATATCCTGTCTCTCGTTGCTAAGATGATCAATTCAGAGGCGAAGAAAATGGAGAGGCAAAGTGACGCGCGTGTTAAGTCACAACCAATGAGTCTCCATGCGCCGCAAATGCGACGCTGAAAGTGCACTTCCGGCTGACCCTATTTTCGTTAATTGTATCAATACGGCCCTCGAAAGATCAATCACGTTAGTGCCACCTGCACTGCCTAGGGAGCCAGAAGACGCATGTGTCCAATCTTTCGCTTCTTTGTGCAATTGACAAAGATTTTTTCTAACCCAGCAAAGGTCATCGTTAAGCTTTTACGGAAGCGCCGTTATTATCGTCGAGTGGCTTTTTCACGGCGTTTTCAGAACACAATGGCTGGCTTTTAGACGTCCCTCAGCCGCCATTTTGGGCAGCTGGAATAGCAATAGTCAAATGGTACAGTTTCTTGCTTTGTATACCCTGCACTTATTTTGCTGCATTTCTTAGGCTTTGTGTATAAACAAAGGAACAAAGGAATAAGACTTGCTTTACTTTTCTTTATAAACGAATGACCAAATAAGATGGACTCAATTAATAACTAGATGCGAATGCAAGAAAGAACTAGAAACCTTTAGGAAATACTTGTTACATTTCAAAGTGATTACAATTTTTTTCTTTGGAAACCAAAAGGGATGACATAAGCTGTTCCAATTTGGAACTGGGGACCGTTTTAGTCCACACTTTGAGAGGGAAGAGCGATAGTAACCATCGAGTGCAATATGATATGGTCTTTTTCCCTTGTTTATCCCTCGCGACGTTGAGCGGAGAGGGAAATGGAGACTTAACTCTCAGAACCGTGTCCACTTGAAATTTGGAGTGATTGTCCATCAGATGCGGAAATTATGTATGCATAGAGCTAAGGAAACATCAACAGGGGCAATTTATTGTAGTTTAAGACTATCCTTTGGAAAATAATTCCATGTCTTATTCCAGTAGACCAAGCAAATGAAATAATGTGTTAAATTAGTACGACGTTTCCATGTTTTTCCCAATTTCCCTGACAATTCCAGGTTTTCCAGGTCTAGGTAGGCCCTGTGGACATTAGTGCTTGCTCTTATTCCTCTGTTTGACCAAACAAAATGATTCTGAAGACCTGTGAAAAGAGTTTTAGAACCGTGTCAGGCCTTGCCTGAACTAAAGATGCGAAGGGCCAACAGGTGGCGCCTAATTCGCGCAAAGCCTAGACTGACAGTACGACCAGCTGCTGTTCCAAATCGGTTTATCGCCACCACTCGGGGCCAAGATGACCCTTTCGCTCTCTCGTCCTGCCGAAGAGGCGACGACCGCATCGCGCGTGCGCACTCGTGGCCGCGGCCAGGAAGTGCGAGCGCGCGCTTAATGTGTGGTCAAGAGTCACTTTCGCTCCCACGGCCGTTAATTCGGTTATATTTCAAATCAGATTGTGTAATGAGGCTTTATCGCGCAACACGACAACGGTCACACGCGCCCGGAAGTGAATCCCCCTGGCGGTTGGCGCGGGCTTGCGGGCCTTTACGAGGCAGACGCGGCAAATTTGCTCGTCTTAACGAGTTTATTGAAGAGATTAAATCGAGTTTATAGCGCGTAACAACCCTTTCGGTGACGCCTGGAGAGCGCCGTAATGGCACTGCAGCATCCGCGCCAGCCACCAGCTCACTTCCGATAGCGCAATTACACCATCGTTCCCTTTCGCCTCGCATCGCACTCGCAGCGTCCACTTCAGGCCTCTCAGAGTCGAGGTCAACTTACCAGGGCCGCACTCCAACCGCACAACATGGCCGCCACTCGCAAGAAGCACTTCTTGATGCAGCCTCTGACTGCTGCATACCGTGGCAGCTTAAACTAATTTAAAGAAAGTGTCTGATCATGAAGTTTACTGGAAGGAGTTTCTTTTGAAATAAAGAATATGCGCTGGGGAACGTAAATCAGGAAAACACAGTACAACTTGTCTAATTAGTATCCTTAGGACTGGTGCTCGCACGAATAAAACTACGAAACGAGAACTTTCATATATTACATCATTTTGAAAGTTCTTGTTACGTAGGTTTTCTTGTACGAGTAATCGTTAACACTCTAGTATAGAAAGGTTTGATGCATTGGGCAACGTTTTGGCCCCAAATGGGTCTGCTAATGCAAACAGGGTTTTTTGTGGACTTTGGAAAAGTGCATACAATACATTGATGCGGAGTACACTGGTACATGTATTCATTGTTTAGCCAATCATTAGCAATCTATGAAGATTTGTTATATTACTACGAAGCCATTTTGATATTTTTCACTTAGCTTTTGGCGGTTTCCTTCATCTTCCTTATTAGTAAAAGTTTATCAAGGTTTTTGGAGGAAAAACATTAAATATCAACTTACGGAGGTTTATTAAACTGAGTATGGTTCCCATGTTGGGACTGGCACCTGGTATTAGTTTGCAAAGGATATTAGTTTAGACAGGCTGATCCGCCAGTCTTATATGGGTGTTCCATTACACATCATCCTTGATAGCGATTCTAAAATACTATATGGAAGTAACAATCTTTAAGGGAACACCTACCAGGTTGTATTTTGAAATAGTTCTTGACCGGTTTGGGGATATCTTTATGCTCAATCACTTATTTCTTGAGCATAAGCTTCTGTTCTACATCAGTGTGAAATATCAAGGTTCTATAATCTACTTAAAACTTCAATTTAGTAATGCTGTTGGTGATCACCCAGCTGGGGTGGCAAACGCCTAATAAATTGGGCATATGAATTTCACCCCTCACCAGATGGCATATTTTAGCTGACAGTAGGGTACTGCGCTGAACTGAACAACGTTTTGCGTTTCCAAAGAACAGCGTGCAATCCCATGACTGCAAACGTGCCAAATTTACATGTTTCTGACAATTTAGAAAGAGCACTATCGTAATTGGTATGATAATTGGAATGCCTTGGCAGCACAAAGGCATCTGTTCTAGGTTTGAACAGTTCCACACACCATGCCTCTAAAAAAAGTGTGCTGCGCTCTTACCTTGCGATTGACAACGATACAGCTTTTGCAGATTAAAGAATTAAATAAACATGGAAATGACTCTTCAAAATGCATGATTCATAAGCTTTCAACATTTTAGTCACATGTTAAATGTCAGTGGGGGCACCATATTAGTTTATATCTTTCCAAAAAAAGATGGGACGTGCGGGGTTGTTCAATTTGAACGATAATGGACTAGATTAAGGGAAAATAGCAGCACCCCTGTCAGTGGTTTTGGCCGTGCCCCCTGGGTTTGACATGGGCGTTATCAATCCTAGTTACGTGCATGCCAACGAAGTGTTGTTTGGAATATGAGTCTCATGATTCAATTCGATAGATTCTATCAGTAAGTGGATATCATGTGGTAGGGGGTGTAATCCATCAACCCAATTTATTCGGTAGATCCCACTGCATATATTGTGGGCGCCGATATCATTGATAAATTGAATCTTGCAGCTTTAAGTTATCTTTTGTAAAAGAATTTCAACAGTGTCATTGAAAAGGGTCAATTTATTTCGCAAAACATGTATAGCTGAAGGGTGCCATACCGTTGTAAGTGCCTGAACACCACTCCCTCCCAAAAGAATCAGCTTAATACATTGTAGGAGCTATTCCACACCACAGCCTGAGGAGTGGAAGTTGACTGTGTCACCATAGCAACGTCATGCTAATGTAGTAGCCTACACCCGTCTGTATTAGTCAATACCCGACTATTCTTTGATATCTGACATCCAAGGTAACATTGATAAATACCACTAAAGCAAACAGGGCGGTGCACAACGATGGGAGAGTTTTGTGAGTTAAATTTCCCCCTGGAGCAAATACGAAAATGACCACAGAGACCGTCAAAAATTATTGCAATTTCGACTGAACTCCCAGTGAGTGAATACCCCCTTACCCCATTTTCAGTCCCGCACACAGACCTGAAAGCAAACCTTGTTCAGGTGGACATGAATAAAGATTACTCAACATTGGGCCCATGGAATCACGTCAGTGTTCCAAAAAACATGTTCCTCAAACGAGTTTTTAAAACCTAATGAATGGATAATGATGGGATGAATGACATCGATGCGCTGCTGTCCTACTTGCCACAAGAGAACAGGGTGTTTTGAACGTATTGGAAGTGCCAAAACAAACCAAAATCAAATGTTTCACTAAGTTCACCTTTCTGTTATCGTAATTAACGTCACTGGCGTACAAAGTCTGAGCTTGTTTTCTAATCACTGCCATCTATATTTTTTCACGAAACTTCAGTTTTTTCTCCTCCAACGCATGTTCATTTTTTGGCACTTGATACGTTATGGTCTGCACCCTTCGCGTTTGCTTGGGCAAGAATAGGGCGTGCAAAGTTGAAAACTTTGAAAGCACGCGAGCACTAATGATCACTGCCAGAAAGCCCAAACTTCCCGACCACTTTGCATAGTTTTTTCAGCGCTGGTTGTGATGGATGGGGCGTCCTTTGCGCCGCCTCTCCTCAGCCATTTCGCGGGACATTTCCCTTGGCAAACTTTTCGCCTAATTTAACTTGGCAACGACGAATGCGAAATGCGAATGCCAGATGGATGGAGGGCTGCGTGGCTCCATTTCCGCCCTCGCGCACCTTGAAAATGGATGCGCTGCGGGAGAGGGTGTTGCGGCGCTTTTCCAGCGTCTAAGTGTGTATTTTGATGACTTTTGTTGCATTAATCATAGTCGGTGAAATGTGCTCGGGATGAGATTTGATCTGAATTATTTAATGCTGGAGCGCTCCGGCTGCAAATCCCACGACTCCCGATTTTACGTACGCGGACCCGGCTGAATCTTAAGAGCGGTTTGGCGGCCCCCCTCACCCCCCACCCTCCTCCCTCACCCCCAGCCCAACCTTTTAATAGAAGCCCTCGGTGTTGCTGCAGTGGAGTTAAAACTAAAGTCGAAAATAAATGACAGTTCAGGGGATTTCCTGATGAGGATGAAATGGGAAATATATATTTATGTTTAACCGGCTCTCTCCGCCTTTCATTGCACTCCCTTCCAGAGGTGCAGAAGAGAACTCCACTTGAGTGCGAACGAAAACGGTTCTCTGCATCATCAATCAGCACCGAAGGACGTTCGCGGCGATGCAAAAATGACGAAATGAGTATGACGAGTCCAAAACCAGCTCCCACGATTGGAGATGAGCTCATCCTGCTCATTTTTATGCGCAAATTATAGTTTTGTCCCGGGAATTCACAACTGGTGTTGATGTAACATTCGAAATGTTCTCTCTTATCTAAAATAAATAAAGCTACGTGTATATCCCGATTATAAGGTGTAAATCACTCCTAAATTCAAACTAGTTTGATTACGACTTCTCTCTCAAATGTTTGCTTAATAAATTGGAAAATTGAAATTTTTACGAAAGCAAGCGTGTATCCAGCGAAGAATTGTTTTTCACGAAGGAAATTCAATCTTGCAGAAAGTATTCCTTGAATCAGAACTGCCATATCCAGAAACGGCACACGAGCATCTAACTGTTCCACTTGTTTTTTTATTATTTATTTTTGGTTAATAAATACTTTTAGTTTAAATTCACTTTAATTGCACAATTTTTATTTTCATGGTTCAGTTAATTTTACTGTATGTAATTTTTACACTGTGGCTTAGTCAGGCATGTGCACCCGTATGTGAGTAGTTAGGAAGTTTACCTCCCCCCACCCCCTAAATTTATATAAAAAAAAAAAGCACCACAACAAAAATTGTTAGTAATAAACGATCCCGCTCTTTGTTCTGATTACGCTACTCCCTAATTTCTAATTCGGAGTAAGGGTTTGTCCTAGGCTAATTGTAAATAATTTTACTGTAGCGTAGCTAATTTTAACATGCGGATTAAAACTATGAGCATAGTTAGAATGCGTAAGGTAACACTCAATCATCGATCCGCAATAGTTTGTGATGTTTAATTGTCGCACCGTTCATGAGGAGAATCAGAGCGTTTAGCATGCATGATAACGAGCATTAACTTACAGAAACCATATCGAATTTTTATTCGCCTTGCAGCAAAATCGCCAGGTGGAAATGCTGACCATCGGTAGCAGTTTAATGACGCCCAAGCCGGACACGTGTCCCCCGGACGTCAAGCCAAGGATCATTTTTATTACGTCACGGGTGCACCCTGGGGAGACCCCACCGTCCTTTGCCGTTCAAGGTAATTGAATGTCAAGAGATATAAATTTTAAATACAAATATGTATTTGCCATTTTGCGAACATACAAAAACAAGGAAAACTGAAGTAGAACACGCGATGAATTCCAAGTTGTTTTTCTTTTTGTATATATCAAATTTTCTTAAACCCTTGAAAGGCCCTTGAAGAACTAGTTTCTAAACACTAGCAAATGCATTAGTTCGTTCATGATTTTGAAGTTGACCATTGCTGCCCCATTTAATCATGCTTAATGGAGTTGCCAGGAGAATTAATTGCTTTACAAATGGAATTTTCAGAAACTCTTTGTCAAAACTGCTCCGTTCAAGTTGGTCGCAATCACCATAGCAATGATAATTTACATTAGCGGCAATTAGTCACACGATGTCTTTTTGCATTCAAACCGAACTGTTCTCCATGTTAAAAATATCCGAGAGACAATGCAAATAACATCCAATGAGAGCATGATGGACGCTCGATGAACACTTTCACTAAGTGGCATACGTTTATTAAGTGCATTAGGTTCACGACACGAACACACAACATGTGATTTTATACTGAAATTTGTTAGTTATTAACGTTGGCTATGCAACAAAAGTCGTGTCAGGTTAGCACGGTTGATTTAGCAACTAAATTCAGCTCAGTGATCTACAGAAATGTTGTATTGTAGGTAAAACCAAATAAAATACGCAATAATCACCAACTCCCTACATCGTTTCTAATTTGAAATTTCAAGAACAATATAGGTCCGAATAATCCTATGCAGTATTCCATTAATATTTGCAATAATTTTGCCAACAATCTATACCACACACTGTAGATTGAAGAATCGACTATGACCAAGTACATGCTTCAACCCATTTGGAAATTCATCTTATCAAACAAGCAATGCGTACTTTAGTTCCATAAACAGTTTCTAGAAACATACAAGCCATAAATTAAAAATACTAAGTAAGCATTTAGTCAAAAAAGTTTCTAGAAAAATACATATCAGAAATAACCAAAAATAACAATACAAAATAAAAAACTAGTAGATAAATAGTAAGATTTTTAATTTAGGATTTGTTTGTTTCTATAAACATTTTTTTGGATGTAAAGCACACATCGACCGGTTGATTGGATAAATTATCATCCGAAGCGCATACAATCAGTAAATATCAATGATAACGACATAACATGTCGAAATCATGAATATTTACTTGTTGACTGAAGAAAACATACTAAAAATAAATCTGTCATTTAGAAAATAGAGCCATCTCCACATTTTCAAATTTCAAAGCAGAAGCTAAACTTATAAATATTCCTTTAAAGGGGATTACGCCAAATACATAAATACCAAAATAATATTTTTGGTGCTACGAGATGCCTAGGAAAAGTATTTTTTTGTGTAAGGAGAAAACCCGTTTTCCAAATAAGCCTGAGTTTTTTAATGATAAAAACCAAGAATAGAAAAACGCAATTAGCTTATAATAGGAAAAAATAATTGAGAGAGAAACCTGGAGTGGGATAAATGATTCCACACTCGAGGAATGTGCATCCATCAAAAAGTCAATTTAAGAAAAAAGTGAAAATGACCACATTTCCGAATTACAGATTCAAATAACCACCAATGTAATCGAATAAACGAAATCGTATTTTCGATAAGCTGGCATTTGAAAAATCATCCTTTTCCGTCACTTTAGATGCACCATAGTACCACATCAAAGTGCACTTTATCCAATTCTGCAAATGCCAATAAATTCAACAACATGGACTGATTGACCACTGCCTAATAAGCTTACAGGATGACATCACAATAGCAAAGTCATTTCATTTGATTTTTGGAGATTTAATTAGGTCGATCCCTGCCACAACTGACCACTTCTCCTTAGCCAATCTGCGCGTGGCTTGAACACCACTAAACAAACCACTAATCACTTTCTAATTTATTTAGGTCTAATTACATTTCTGCTAAGCCGCCACCCAATCGCCCAAGTGCTGCGTGATTTCGCCACCTTCAAAATAGTTCCGATGGTGAATCCAGATGGCGCCTTCTTGGGAAATTATAGGTAGGGACGCAAAAACCATCGTCAACGTTCTTCGTGCTTGGCTGCATCGGAAGTGCTATCGAGATTGACATTTTTTTTCAAAGAATTACGCATTCAGTAACTGATCGCTAGCAGTCCTTTAGGCCGGCCCTTTTAGGCGAGGCAAGAGCAGCCATTTTTAAAACCAACTCGTAGATAAGGGTTGAAATAAGTGTGGTATCTTTCATCTTCCGGTTGAATGACTCGGCGAATGTTTGATCTACTTCATCCCATTCTCAAAACGATATCGAAAAAAGATAAGAATCCGTAAAAAAATGCTCCCGAAACAAAAGTTGAAGTGGAAAACGATAGCGGTCACGCAGTGGTGATTTTTTTCAGAATACCATACTCGGTCATAACAATGTTCTCCGTCCCCCTCCCCCTCCATCCCTCCTCTGCTGGCATCGAAATGCTCAATAAAAAGCGAAAAAAAAATCCTGCATTAATGCAAAAGATTGCTTGCGTACACTGTACTTCGATATTGAATCGAAATGAAAGGAAACAAAGTGAATCTGACTCTTTTAAGTTTAGAAATCCAAATCCGGTTGTTTGCTCTTAGGTAAACTGGAAGCTAAAAATAACATACAGTAAAGCTAAACAAACACAGCTTACATTATCAGAGTAAACTAGAATTAGTTAAGCCATCCAAGTTTATGTAAATTTGAATGAAATCTCACTAAACCCAAGGACGGATGAGAAGGACCAAGGAAAACACACGAGAATTATTTGATGGATTTAAGTTTAGGGATTTTGGTGATGAAATATGTCAGTATTTTGGTAAGCATCAATTGCATCAAAATCAAGCATCAAACGGCGTCAATTTTGCTTAAAGCCTGCCCCAAAACGATGCACACCATGCAAAAAATACGCATTTGTGCTTCAAATACTTATTTTAATTGCTCAATTTACTTTCCCCAGTGAGGAATTGGTCGTCCACTAGGATTTCAGCTATTGTTACTACTCCGAAACAAAATTCAAAAAATAAATAAATAAACTTGGTAAAAACCGTAATGCATTTTCCGAAAACGGATTTTTCCCTCTCAGTGAAACCTCCGAAGATGGGCATCAGAGCGGTTTTTCTAGAGTTTATTTCATATTTTTTTATAAATAAATGGAAAATGTCACATTGTGCAAAATAACTCAGACCCTAGCGGACAACCAATTCTACACGGAAAAAATAGCAATTATAATAAACTCGGTCCTGGCATTGCTACATTTTAAGCATGTTTGCTAAATTTGCATCTGCAGATGCTGGTTTTAATGTTGAAATTTTAGTTTCCACTATGCCCTTAGCACTTTGTACCTCAACCTTTCTGAGCTATAAAACAGAAATTCCGTGAAGGTTCTTGGTGTATTAGTGATATGACTAATTTTAATGTCTAGTTAAGCATGACTGAAAATTCGAAATCACTGCCATGCAAGGTAATCACTTTAGAAACCAATTCGAAATTAACCCACACCATCACATAGCCCAGACCCAACTCCAACAGAGACCATGAGATGTTCGGCATCCTCGCTTGTTTATAAATTCCTTTATCGCTATATTTATTTTGCCGTGAGTTAGCTGGGGCTCGGGACGAAGTTATGATTTGGCTTTCCGCCTTCGAATAACCAACAAATCCTCCCGCCCTCCCAGATATTTTAATAAAATATAAAAAATATTCAGGAAATTGATGGCACTACAATCCCCATGTTGGTCCTCGAAATGCGTATGCAATCAAAATTTGATAAATTGCTTAGGGCTGCATACTATTTTTTCCTACGTTTTTCCCTGTATATATTATTTACGTTTGCAGAATTTGTCGATGAAGTTTTCTTTTCTTGCATCTTAAAAGATATAAATTTTAAATCTATTATATCTGCGCAAATACATTATTTTCGTCTTTTTCAAGACTCGAACTGAGCAGATTTCCTCTTTGCACGTAATCGCAGATCGACGTATCTGGGGTACGATTTAAATCGAAGCTGGGGTCAAGCATCCGAGTGGGCACATCCGGTGCTGCACGCCCTCAAAAAAGTCATCCAAGATTTGGATAAAGACACGGTAAGATGCATTATTCCAAATTCTACTGCTTTGCAAATTATACTGTGTTTTGCAGTAGTATTTCGAAAGTCTTTATCCCGCATGACACATACCCTGTTAAGGTTAGCAAAGACTTCCTGTCTACATGTATAAGTGGTTTTTTAATTTTTTAAAGACATTTATACCAACACGTTTTTAACCCCAACTCTTCACCACAATACCATTTCTGATTTTCCTTACGTTTAGAAAGCCATTTCACTTTGATTTAACGGACTTGTCACACCTTATTTTTTCAAAGGGGTTTAACAACGATTTTCTCTAATCATTGCTAATTTCGTTAGTACTTCCATTTTAACATTACTTTTAAACTTAAAATGTTTAATGTATATTACAACTTCGCATTAGCCTTTATAACAATTTCAATCTGGAAGCTTTTTACCAGAATCAGCCCAGCCGGCTGTATACTTAGCTTAGTAGTCATGGTTACCCGGTCTTATTTTATTTGCGAGCGTATAAACAGCGATTCTAAAATTAACCAACAATTCCAATATTGACATTAGTCGTTGAAATTCGATATTTTTCGGCATGATAAAACTTGTTGTTTTTATTTAAAATGAAATTATAATCCTAAAATATTCTTTTTTGTACAATCACGTATTATTATCAACTACGATATGGCAGAATTAAGTCTAAAGGAGCTGACCGTATTTATATTTTTTTTAATAAAATATAAGATGGAATGACCTTAAAGAGATGTCATTTGTATTAAATTTTAACATTAAGGTATGTGGAAATATGGCTATTTCCAATTAAATTTAACGTTATATGATGTATATATAGGACGGACATTTTAAGAATAGTACAACATGAGTTATTTTGGGTCCATTTCCTAGTAAAAAAATAATCCCAATTTTTAATAAAAATTGTCAAACATTATCTGGATTATAGGTACTAACTTGGGACAGGAGAAAGTATGGAAATGGACGATCCCTAAGGGCGAAAATAGCAATAAGCAATTTGCACCAACTTTTGCTATTAAACCACTCTCGTTACCACAGTTAATGTCACAGTTTTTTTTCGACCAGTGTTTACGTCACAGGTTTCGCTAAAAACAATTGTTATTAACCCTGTTGTAAATAAGTGCTTATTTCACGCATGACAGGCGCTTATTTAACTGGCTTTCCTTGGCAAAATGACATCATTTACAAGCGAGCCCATCGCGAATTGATGTCACTTCCGCTTATAGGCCCAACTAATGACTTCCTTTCTGCAGAATGGGATCTTCGATATTTACCTCGACATCCACGCTCATTCCAGTCTTTTGGGCTGCTTTCTGTACGGTAACATCTACGACGACGTCTACAGACTAGAGCGCCACCTTCTTTTCCCGAAACTCTTCTCGCAGGTTGCCGATGATTTTTCGGCCGACAACACGATTTACAACAGAGACCCTTTGAAGTCGGGCACCGGAAGAAGGTAAGGATAAATAACCAACCTTTCCTGTCAGCGTCAGGAAGAATACAATCTGGAATCCTTGGTTTGGATCACCAAATAGAATTGATAAAAATTTATAAAATTGATGTGTGTAACCAATTTTAAGGGGTTCACGTGGTACAGATGAAACCCATATAACCATATAATTTCTGAGCAATAGCATTTTGGTCAGTACAATAAACGATAATATGAAGATTTATAATCAATTTCTTAGTGCTTAAAGCACCTTCCATTGAAAGTGCCACTCAGAAGTTCAGTGCATATTCATAAGGAATGTCCTTAACTTTAGAGCAAAGATGGAATTTGCCTTGACTATCCCTAACCATGTTCTCTTCCTTGACTTCCCACGTGCGCATGAAACTCTTAATGTGGCAAAAGGGCTGTAATCCATCAACCTAATTTATTCGGTATATTCCACAGAATATTTGTAGACACCAACACCATTGCTAAACTGAATTTTCTCTCGTCTCAAAAACATGTCTCTGAATTCTTACAGTACTTGTCTCACCTTTTGACCTCGTGACAACTAAAAATCATGTTTCACTGCGTAAAATGACGCCACAACGACAGTCCTGATTACAAGCACCGTTACTGTAATGTTACGTGAAAACCAGCCTTTAGCAATACACTGTGGAATTCTCATTTGGTGACTTGCGTCAAAAAATTTCGTGGCCCTAGGGCAAAGAGAGCCCAGAGAACCCACGCAAGGTTTCGTGTTGCATAGCCATCTATCAAAGTGATTAAGTGGTTGATTAAATCCTAATCGTTTTGAAGTAGCCCCGCTATTAGAGCATTTTTGCGTTCTACTAATTCCTACATGTACCCTGTAAGTCAATCCCAGAACAAAGACCTGTGGAAACTTGGAGACTTCACCAGACTTCAAACACGCCATTAATAATTACGGCTATTCAAAACAAACCAAAATTTCTTACACGAGGACAAGTAAAATGCTTATGCCCCGGGCACACCATACGCGGAACGCTGGCAATAAATGAGGGTGGGCAGACCTCATCCACGTTATGCGCAGTGCATCATGGGAGAGGGCATATTTTTACCGGTTGTCCACGCAAACGATTTTTAGTGCACGTGTTGCAATTCACGTTAGCTCAGCTACTACAACAGGAGAAGGGATAATAACATCAAATGGGAAACTCAGGAAATCTACTGCTGAAGGCCTACATGTTAAAAATACAATCGAAAACGTTGACAAACTTGTAGATTTACCATACAGACATCACAATTTATTGTGAGTCTGTATCATTGCCAATACTTC
>JAQIXS010004205.1:0-15776 GCA_034700785.1 Rossiulus vilnensis
TTCGGTTTCGCCCCCCCCCCCCCCAAAAAAAACCCTACATAATCTAGCGTATTTTTGAGCACCTTGCACGTGGCCCCTGGGCTCTCGCCGTAATTAGACTCGCTGGCTTAGGGCATTAAACATGGCGCCGATGGAGTCTCGCTGGAGATTGGCGTTATTACCTAGTCGCAAATTTATTCAAGGCATCCGAAAAGGTGGACCGAATTTTTCCCGAAGGCATAAGACACGCGTGAAATTCGCTTACGAATAAATTGCATTTTACGGCTGCTCCACGGTGTGCCCTTTTGCCTTTAAACCCTGCATTCGCCGAAAATAGTAAACTGTCGTTGCAGAGAACTCAACGATCAATTTGCAAAAATCAACGCCAATTCTACCGAATGTGCTGGCTCTCAAGCAGTACTTTCTCGTGAAATGTCAGATTTAAAATAGCGGACAGCCCTTTTGAAAAGATCACCATACGATTTCATACTGCAATCACTATGTAGATTAAATAGCAAAATAATGCGTTTTTTTGGACTACCGATATCGGTATGCTAAGTGATATCACTATGAAAATCTTATAGTCACATTTTAAACAAATTTCAATTTTTGCCTAATTAAAAAAAAATGACTAAAAATAAATTTAACACGCAAAATAGATTACATGCATTCTGAAATGTCATGCGAAGTTGAATTAACAATTATTTGGAAATGCATTTAGAAATGAAAGGATTTAAAAAAAAACAGTGATGTAGCGATGCATGCTGACATCAGCATAACTAGATCTAGCGTAACGCCATTTGTTTTCATACTGATCTGTAATAGATATTTATTTCCTTCAATTATCTATAAAACAATTTAACAAACTTAAAAAAAGGGTGTTATGAACCCTTCGATGCCCATCTTCAGCAATCATTTCATTGGTATCATAACTCTTTACTTTAAAATCAAAGAAAAGCAATCATACTAATCTCCATATTGTTGACTAACTTAATTGTTTTACAAACCCAATTTGGTAAGTCTTCAGAATAACTTCGCACATCTTTGACGCTCAACATAGGGCCATCTATAAAGTGTTGCAGGGCGACCAGGCTATCCTTTTTGCATGCAATCAATAGGTGTTACAACACAACCGGCAAATTTAATCGACATCATTATAAAAAAAATGAGAGATTGTCTTTCCACATGGATAAATTAAAGACTTTGAAAACCAATGCATTGTCCCTGTGATGCCCACATAGCGTATATATTTATACAGCATTTGGAGGTCCAGGCACCTTAATGGCGCCGCCGTTTATTCTATCGCCCATCAAACAAATGTGGCCATCGATGATCCACTGGGGGATATTTTATGTTCATGGCTGGGTAATGTTACGTGTTTTTTAGCTAACTTGATCGATATCTTGACCACGACGGTGCCTCCTATTGATTGCATGCAAAAAGGATAGCCTGGTCGCCCTGCAACACTTTATAGATGGCCCTAGCATTTGAAGGTGTAAAAACTAGGATGCTTTAAATTCCCAAAGAGATTACCCTCTGACCTTTCCTGCGCGTTATGTGAAGGGGTGATGGATGGAAACGGCTTAAAGATTATAGACCAGAGACCAATTACGCTTTTAGGGGAAGCTGGTCGTCTGCTGGCCTGAAAAACACTTGCGAAATGTATTGGCCACATACTGTTTCGAAATATACTCACAGCGGCACATGTATGAAAGTGCACTTTAATGTTCAAAGGTTTTTTTTATGAAAGATGATGATGAAAAATAAGCTTTTAACTATAATGACTATTACTTTCAAAATGCCTTGGCTGCACTATTTCCCGTTAGAGGTTTACATCCATAGATTTATTTCACCCAATGTTCCTAGGCGCAGGCCATCCTTTTAAAATTTTCCGCAAATATTAGTTTAGCTAATGAGGAGAAAACAATTTCTTTTTTATATTAAACAGAGCATCCAAAACTTGCAGAGTAATTTGCTTAATTGGTGAGGATTTTTTTGAGTCAGACAATAATTGCTCTGCTTCGGTCAACACGATGTTTCCTGGATGTCTGCGCAATTCAGTAAGTGTGTGCAAATACTATTAATCTATAAAGTAAATCTATTAATTTAGCGCTCTAATGAAGAATTCACTTTTAGTTCGTCCCTGAAAATATCAGTAATTGCACGAAGCGAACGGAATATGGCTTCTTGATACAACTCATTTATCGGAAATACATGCAGGAGGACTCAAGAGAAGCAGCACTTCATTCACGAAATGTTCATGAAATTTACATTGAAAAAAAAATAGCGCTCGATTAAGAATACACAGTTTACTTTGTGTTCGAGTTATCATCCTAAAAAGGTTTTAACCTTTTTCAATATAATGCTTAAAAATTATAAAATTAATGGAAATTTTCAAATTTGGTTTGATGTTCAGACAGATGGTAACAACCCGAGTACCGCCATTAAACCATAGCTTCTAAAAGATTGTATTAAGTTTCACATTTCGTAACTAATCAGAAAAACAAGGTGCCTAATTATATAAGCCTTATGCACACTGGTTAGAAAATAAAAGTTGATAAACAAAAAACATTATTATTTTTTTGAAAATATCAGAATACCGCTATTACTTTAGATTTTTTAAATAAAAATACTAATTAGAAAAGCAAGAACGGTTTTTATGCATTATTTCTGCAAATATCAGAGTACCGCTATATGTCACGGCTTCTTTAAAATCAATTCCAACATTTCTTTTCTAATTAACAACAGTTTTCTTAGATTGAATTCAGTTAAAAACTATTACTGAAAAAACATGAAAGTTGTTTTTATTATTTTTGTAAATATCAGGGCATCTTTCGAGGCCCATATCGTTCCCAGAAACACGAAATCTCTGCATTCGACGTTGATTTTGTTCACATAAAACTATCACGTATTCATGTGATTGAGTTTTGCACTCAAACAGGCTTCGTTTGTGTTCTTGCATAAAATAAATCAAAGATTTATTCTGTTAATTATGGAGAACGCACATAGCAGCAAACAACTGCGACTTTCGTTAATGAGCCCCACGATCCTCTAGCGACCAAAAACCGATGGATTTCTAGGGCAATGCACCAACAAAGGAATAAAAAAAGAGGGAGAGAAGGCGAACACTTCATCGGGCTACATAAGTAATATAAATGAAAATCAATCATACAATTTGAAATTTGACAGTCACTGCTGATAAAATTAAGTGCAAATATTAGCAGGGAGTCTCACAATGGTGAGAGCGGAAAAGGGTCATTTGATATTATGCATTCACGTTATTCGAATAATGAAGAGGGAACTCTTTTGGGCATTTTGCGAGTTCAAATGATCGAAATTTCTGCACTATTGCCCTCTAGTGACATCTTGTAATTATTCATGACTTGCCTATAAATTGTCAGAAATGACTTCCAAGAGCGAATTACTGCACGTATAGCGGTTGATTGCGACGAAGTGAATGTAACATTTTTCTGGACACATCTAGTTGGCATCGAGACTGAAGCTTGTAAATCATCGATTTAGACATTTGGATTTTATTATGTCGTCAAAAAGTATTTTTATGTATTTGAAGTGAAAATGATAAAAGACAAAGATTGTGAGTTGAATTCGTGATTGAACATAGAGAGAAGTCATAGTTTTCATCTACGACCGCGAGTACTTCAACAGAAATCATGGGGGAGTTATATCGTCCAGAACTTATGTAATAGAAAACCTGTGACACATGAGAGAATTAAAAGCATGAAACAGCACTATTTGATATTACGTGAAACATTGAATTTCTCCTTAACCATAAATTCCACCATTAGTAATGAAAGGGGTGAGATAATCGATTATTATGTTAAGGGGATGCATTGATTGACGTTTGTGGATGTTTCCCTAACGTATCAGACTATAACACGGAATAAAAAATGCATAAAAGAATGGTGCATCAAGGAATAAAAATACGAACAATACATAATTTAAGAAGTTTTCCTTAAACATACGATATAAATGATGCTTGATTCTTAAAAGCTATGTATTTCATGCTAAGTGCTCTGAAAAAAACACACTATTAATCGCAGAAATTTTAAAAAGAGCAAAGTTTTTAAAAGCGCATTTTGCCCCTGACAAAAGGCAATCACTGCTAACTGACAAGTGGACAGTGTTTGCTGACTTTTGGGTTATCTGCAGGACAATATTTCATAAGGTTTATTATTTGAAGTTCTAAAACGCACTTTTAGCATTAAATATTGTTGTTACATGATAAAAAATGCGTGTATATATATATATATATTGACGGTTTAGATGTATCACACGTTTTATTAAATGCTTACTATAGTGGGTTTCTGAGTATTATATTGGGTTCTGAATAATTGCAGCTATTTCCAACGAATTCTTAAAACCATATTTGAGAAATAATTTCCAAGCCTTTATTGGTCCCAACGAGTTACGGATCAGTGTCCGATAAGGACAACAATCCCTGTCGTCTTCCATCTTCTACGCAGAGGTAAAACGCATAAAGAATTGAAATGGCAAGGTCCCCAGAGGGCTGATTTAATGGCCATCTTGGCAAGGCAGACATGCTCAAAATCTATATCGAGGGAATTTCGTTCACATTATAATGACAAAAAAACGAGTTACTAGGTGGATAAGCGAAAACGAGCAGGCTTATGTAACGTAATCTGTTTTGGACAGGACATTTCCAGAAGGTATGCGCCGTGACGTTTATGCAGATAAAATTGTGCGACAAAAGTCTTTGATGAACCGATAGGAACCAACGAATAAGACGGACGATATCAAGAGGTAATAAACTAGGCTGACAAAAATGGCGGCGTGAAAAATGGCCGTCAAAAAGCTGTCACAAGGGCTTGGAGAGTTATCGGTCACCGTAGTCTTAGAGAAAACGGGTGACAAAATGACCCGAAGATAACGAGCCCTCTCTCGAAATGGACCTGCAGGTCCACACATCCAGTGAGGATAAATCTACAACAAATGCTTTTCAGAGACAAAAGAATTTCATTTTCCACATGATCAATTTTTAAATTCCAGCAAGAAGGCAATTATAGGCGATGGCAACGACCTCCAGCTCAAATGCAGGACGCGTCTGATCCGGTACGGTACTGGTCCGACCATGAATTGTTTTTATTTACGAGCAGTCCAACTAGAAGCACACACCACATCGGCGATCGTTAGTCGTTTATTTATTAAAATGAGAAAATTGGAGCGGCCGGCCGAACGAACAAAAAAGTATGTACTTAGGGAAAAATCTTAATGACCATCTATTTTTGCCCTTTTTGTCACAAATACGATTTCGTCCTTGTTAGTAATGTAACAGCTGATAAGCGCAAGAACACGGATGTATCTTATCCATACCTGCACCAAATCCTTTCTGGGTTATATCGCCAGACTCACGTTTTTTTAATTGTTTTACTTTTGAAGTACGTGTGCGATATATTTCAAAAGAAACCATTCAACATTGGTAACACCCTTTTACATTCTGGACGAATTCCTCACTTTCGATGCATCTGCATATATTACAAAACTTGTTCCATTGGACGCACTTGCTTCGACGTCATCCCATTTGCTTTTATTTTCGTTGCCAGCATCATAAAACACGACAGGGGATTCGTGTTCCCCCAATTCGCAACGCAGGGGGTATCGACCCCGTTATTTTTGATTAAAAAATTCCCTGGAATTATAAAAACCTGACCGCTTCGTAACGGCATATCCGGATATAACGAATGGGTAGCAATTTTCTGGCCGGTGACCAATCGCACCTGCAAACGAGGCGTTGGCCAATAGCACGCGAGATGGCGAAATGAGAAACAGGGGGCTAAATAACGTTTATGTGGGCATTCCCATTGTAATGAGGGCCATCGCCGAGGGCCATTACAGGACTTTACCGAGATTGTACGACTGCACTTTGGTGTCCACACTTGGACGAAATATGGCCCTATCATGAAGTGTTTCTACAATCCCCAACCAAAAAAGACTGTCGAGAGGAGGATGTCCATCAGCTGCTAGATGACCCGAGTCGGTGCAGCACGACTGGCGATTTCCCACAATATCGATTACCGTATCAGCGATTAAAGAGTTTATTGCGAAGGTCCGAAAAAACAGTGACCAGCAGATGGTCATCGAGCCCGAGGCGTGAGCACCCTGCGGTGGAGGCCAGCGCTTCTAATGGACCACATCCGGAGTGGATGTCAGGCAGGCCAGAATCCGACAGAAGGATACTTTTAATGCCTCAGCAGGTGGCCGAATTGCATGCTGGGCTATCGTCCAAGGCAGCAATTTGTATGCCCAGCAGGTGCGTACGTCGCTCATTTGCATATTGGAATTTTCAGATGGTAGTCGCACGCGAACCATTTTTCCGGTGCCCAAATAATTAAGCGCTTTCCAGAAAGTGGCACCCGATGGGGGATCGCGTGTGGCAGTGACCACCGAACGGCCCTAAAACGAACGAGGAGCAGCTCCTGGGGGAGAGCGGATTGCCATCAGATGTATTTTTCGGCAATTAAATTTCAACGCTTAATTTTATACGTTCCATATATTTGAAAAAAAAAAAGCAACGATTCGCATGAGCATTTTCCCTGAGGAGCAGTCCATAATGAACGTCCAACAAAACGTCGACCTTATTACCACCTGCCCCCACTGTAGTCCATTATTGCCTGAATTAAACTTTTCCTACGGCTCCTTTATACATCTCAAGCGCGTCTACATGTATATGCAGATATTTGCAGTAGTTATTTATTTCAGTTTATTTTAAAAAAACTGTTCACAATCAGACAGTTAGTTAAAAATTTCAAAATCAGATTCTAACTCTCACTATAGTCTACTCCTTTACACATTCTAAGCACTTTAATACTTTAACTCTAGCGATTTGCCATAGTTTTGAATTTTACCGGATTTTGACAAAAAAAAACTATTTTCATAATATCTCTTACATTTTCATTTACACAAGAGAAACAAATTAAATATTTGGATGAGACTACATGAAAAGGAACCCGTGTCATCGAAATATGGAGTTATTGTCTTGGTAAAATCCAGCAAACTGCTGAATATTGAACAATAATTAGGTAATTTTTTACGACTTTTTACGAAGGTTTGTCATTAAAACATGATTGCTATTTTCTTCAAATACATTACACTAACCTCACGTTTAGTTTAATTAAAAATGTCAAGGTACGTAAATAAACCTCTAACTCATTTTTGTCAATTTACATGTACATCGTGAATAGATATAATTGACAATATCTCCAAGATAAGGCTTCTTCATAGATTTCTACAAACAAGTTTTCTTACATAGGTCATCTAATTTGTTTTTAACATAATGCCATTTGAGGACGTTGTTGTTAGATAAACGTCTCACTGAATACAACATTTACACGTTTGAATGTGATAACCCCGTCCATTAATTCCATGATCTTACGATTTATGAAATCCCCCCACACTCCCTCCAGCATTTTACTTCCTTAATGGGCGGCCATTTATTTTAAACGAAATAGGAAATTTTTCTTTCAAAAACAACTCCAGTGGGAGCCACTTGTTTTACTTGACGAAAGCAAAGTCGACCTCAACAGATTTTTAATGACACTTCAATGATTTTGTCTTTTTAATGACACTTTAAATACATTAGTTGTAGGCATAGTAAAAACAATTTTAAAACATTTGAAAGGACAAACACTTTTGGCATTGATAATTGCTTTGTAAAATACATGTACTTAGTTTTTTTAACGGTCCAAAGATGAAATCGGTCATGAAAATAAATACATAGTGATAGTTTAATTACATTTCTATGCTTATAATGACCTCGATTGCAACTTTTTCATTCGATGCAAAATTGTCACCATAAAAGACTGCCGTTACATACATTGTTCAAAAGGTAATGGAAGGGCAAACAGCCCCTCCTTCAGTGCCGTGAGACAAACGTTTGAATTAAAAGTTGGTGAAATAGGGCGTTTGCCAAGACCAAAAGTCACGGAATGGAGCTTCTCCAGGGGAAACCACGCCGGTTCAATTTAAAGTAGTGAACATCCCCCTCGGTCCTTGCTTCAAATTAACTAATACAATTACAAACTGGGGCTCTTCGTGCATCTAGCATTTGCTTCAGACCTTTGGGAGAAACTTGCACGATGCTCAGAATTAAAATCAGAAAATTGTTAATGAATTTACTTGAAATGCTGCGAGTTATTTTGAGATAATGAATTTGAAGTCGCTGAAACAATAGCATAAATCGAAACATGTCATGGGAGTTTCCCTACGTTGGACACATCATGCCTATCGCAAAGCCTTTCATGAGCAATGGGATATTTCGACAGCACACACTAACTGCACTTTTTTTTCAAATTTCAAAGCAAAGATCTACCATGTGTCAAGGAACTGTTGCTTTGAACATCAATTATACTAAGTACAATATAAGTGTCAAAAGCACATGACTAAGGCTCAAGTAGAATGCATGCAAGTGTCAGTATTTATTACATGCAGATATGATGAAGCATGGACAGGAGGTGGTCTAAAATAAAATTATTAGAATTCAAAAGGGTATAAATGCCAGACATACGTTTATGACGTAATCAACAAAATATTTCAAAACTCTTAATATTAACATTTATTTAATGTTTTTCATTTATCATGGAGGAATTAAAAATTAAGATGCAAAGTATTTGGAAAATCAATATGATTTCCGGTCACCTCTAATCGCTGCCCGCGATAAGGGTGAGGGTTGGCCAGGTGATTCGTATAATGCGCAGTTTACAAATTTCAAACAGGGCAAAGGACAGTAGGTAGAAAGCAATTGCTTTGAAGGGTCCAGAACAATAAATTGGAAATTAGTCTTGGCTTTCCCTCCCCCACCCCCTGTACTGAGCAGAGGAATCACGTGGAATTATCTCCCAGCTGGCAGGAATGCAATTCTGTGGAAATTCGCTCATAACTCAATGAGATCAACTGCATCTGTCGCTATGTGTCACTTCCGTCCATGACTAGTGGCAGAAAACTGCGACTGAGGTGGCGCACTTCCGGCATAGGTCATTGCTAGTGCGTAATGGCGTTTTATTAATGGTCACAGTTTTCCGAGGGTTTTATGTGAAAATGTGATGAATTGCGTTTTTGTGATAATTTACAAGCTCTTCGATAGAAATTATACGACGTTTCAACGAGTGGGGCCCAATATTGCATCGCTCTCTTCCAACAGGAAAACTGGGGCCATTATTTCAGGCCGGCGACAGATTTCCCGAATTTTCAGGGTTTTTAAATCCATTTTTTATAGCAACGTTTTTATTAGAAATTATGTAGAATCGTGCGCGGAATGTCATTTCACAACACGGCGGTGATAGGTGTCGTTAGGTAGAGAAAGATTTGGCAAATATAAAAACAATCAAGAAATGCTGGCAACTTTCAAGGTTCAAGTGAAAAAGTGAACATTTTAGCAACAACAATACGTACAGAAAAATAAAATAAAAATTTTAAAAAATTCTCTGGCTAATATTTTTCGTGATTTTCTAGATAAAAAAGTTAGCTAGAAGGGGCTTTTGATATACTACTGAGATTTCTCATCTTTAAAGAGAAATTAGCCGAATAACTTGCATTATCCCCAAATTTTACGATGTTGTTGGTACAACGAACAGTCCTAAAATGTGAGACCACCCAGCAGATGAGTGCGCTACTAAAGCTAATGTTTCCATTTTTGTTAAAATATGATCAACAAAGTTTTGTTATCTCCACCGCAGACAACATTGCAAACCGCCAACCCTCAGCCAGCAAACAGCGGATGGCTTCCGGCTTCTTTATTTTACAAAATCTATGCGAGGATGTTTGTACATGTGTCTACACACAGGCCTGTTGTTCGCACTTCCGGCAAACAAAATACCCTTTTGAATCGTTGCTGTCTGTGACCAACATTCACTAAGCAACAGTGGCGGTCTTATAATAGTCATAAACATGCATTCTGTACACTCAGTGAAAACAACTAGAGATCGTCTTTCCTCAGTGCCTACTTGAACCTCCAAAACTGGGCAGTTGCCAGAACATGCTTAAAATCGACAGGAAAAAGAAACCTTTTTGGATTTGAAATGTTGTTAACCTCGGAGTACATAAAGACTATCTTGATAAGATGACAACGCCTTCGTATGTTTGAACTCATAGAATAGTCTGATTATCATGATCAGACTTTAACAAATTTGGTTTATGACGTGTTATAATTAGACAACTAATTTACCATGGAGTAAATAAGTATAGAATGTTTCTAATTAGTCCTGCCGATTTGAGGTACTAAGAAATACAAGGCGATTAAAAGGATGCATGGTGGATGTCAGTAGGGCAATATACATGAACTTTTATAAGGAACGTTTGAAGACGTTGCTTAACCTAATGAAATCTCCTTAGCAGCTTCAGCAGTGCTAAAGATCCGAAAGTATACGAAAAACCCATGGGCGTTTTATTTTTCTGGGAAGTAACTTTCATTTCTTCTTTAACTTTATCACTTTTCCTGCTTGGGGTTAACGGCCAGCAATATTCATTATTAAATTCTTTGTTCTCTTAATTCGCTTTCCCCAAACATTTGAGTAGCGTCCCTTCTTGTATCTTATCTTCACACCTGTACGATACCTTGCTTATCTTAATTGAATCCCTCATTGTTGAGCGAGAATGAGACCCAATTTCCACTAACAATAACCCATTCCTAGTTATTTCCCCTCATATCGAACAATGAGCAACCGCAATTTCTTTCGCTTTTTTATCCTCCACCCTAGTAACTTCAAGAGAGAGATAATAAAAAAAGACTTCGACGCTTCAGCTTCTATATTACGACAACAACAAAAATAGATTACAACTAACAATGCCGTTTTCCAGCAAACATTTCAATGGAAGCGAGTCAGTGAAAGAGGGCGCTGACAAGAGGCACTGCAACGCCCCCTGGCGACGCTCACGCAAAACCCATTGCGTTCATGTTGTTGTTGTTATCGAGTTAGGGAATGCATGACGATAACCAATAACAGTCCTGCAGGCGAGGAAAACGAATTTCTAAACTTTATAGCGGAGAAATACACTCTAATTGCATTATACTGATCGTAATTGCTGGATCTTCGAGCGTCTTTTTATAGTGCTTTATTGGCACTCAGCTTTTTTTGTTGTTGTTGCTTTCAAAACTGAAATCCTACTGGGTTATCAGCTGTCTGCTGGTGATTTTCAATCTGTCCATGGCTCTTTTTATATCGACTGAATGCAGATCAACTCATCTAGAATTTATCGCGTTCTAAATGTACATGTACGATTTTGCACATGAATTATGTTTTTAATATTGACACGACCAGATTAATGACTTATCTAACTGAACCTATTTTATTAAATTGTGAAAAACGTAAGCCAACGAGGTTTAGATAATAACCATTTAACAAAATGCTTGGAGGGCGCTTTACACTAACGTTTCAATTCAATTCAGTACCCTACTTTAGCAAAGATTTATGACCTTCAATTACTTTGGAATGCCCCCTCGCCCTGTGATAGGGAGTTGTAATCCATCAACCCGTATTACGTTTTATTTATTCAACTTGATGGTATTATAATCATAGTCAAACTGAATTTCTGTTAGCTTAAAGCTATCCTTTGGAAAAGAGTTTTCTACATCTTCCTAACAGATAAAGACTTTCGAAAGCTGCTCATGCGATTACGTTACGTCACTATTCAGGATTTGTTATAATATTAACCGTAATTCCAATATACCACCCCTAAATCTCATCATTGGTAAGATTACAAAATTGCGGGATGTTACAAATTATCGTCTTTAATTTAGAGCAGTAAATGAATCGAAATATTGAAGATACGATGCTTGTGAAACAAGTGGGTTTTTTTAAATTTTTTTCTTGCATTTCAGTTTCATGCATATGATAATTTATGCCGCCCATAAAAAAATCACGCAGCGAGATTATATAGCCAATATCATTGTAGGCCTACGTTAGTCATTGGCGTTAAAGATTTGTTTATTAATTACGGCAATTTATGCTACACGAGAAGCCACGCACACATATAAAACGTCTTTATCTAGGCACTAGAGAGTATGACAAATACATGCGCATTATATGACCAAGAAGAAAAATTATGTAAAAGCTAAATTGGTTTCGGGGAAACCAAAAAAAATAACAAGTTCGCTAATTAAATTCGCCATAGCTTTATTTACATGGAATTTTAATTAAAATAACACAGCACAACCTGCATCCTTTATGATGTAAGGGTGTAGCTTGTTTAATACAAATAAGCGATCATAGATTTACTTGAAAAAATTCAGAGCGAAGCAAGCAATAATGGTACGCCTGACAGCTATGTAAATTTGAAGCACAGTATTACTAAAGTCATTGTACATTGTCAACAATGAGTCAAATGAAGGGAAACAAGCTATTTGATAACATGTAGTTATATGACAGCAACGAATCTGTTTCAATGAATTACTTCTGATCAATAAACTTTGGTCCAATTTTCAATGTCATGAATTTTTAAGGGAGGAAACTAGTCGGCAAGTTAAATCTTCCTTTAATGTTTTACGTTCGATTTCCCCCGAGGTCCTTCCCCGCGCTTCTTATTTGCATTCAGAATCAGCAGTGTTATCCCACTTCATAAAACTGCCCTGGGAGGATTTTGCATACATTACATGCTTCCCACTCAGTCCTGTATTGTGGATAAACCAGCGGAATGAAGGGCAGCGGCAGGATTTGATGTAAAAATTAGGGGCTACTTTTCTGGCTCTCCCCTTGACGGGCTAACATCCCGGGGTTTTGCATCGATGTCCATGGAACTGGTGACTGTTTCAGGAAGTGATAACCGTGCCCTCCGCTGCATTATTAACACCTAGACACATATCCAGGGGCACAAGAGCACTCCATTAAGGGGTGAAATATACACTCTCCCCCTTACGCAGCGTCCATAACACTTACTTTAAGCATTCAATACATTTTTTACTGCCTCATTGGTGGGTCATTCATGGTGAACGTATTACGCCAATAAATGTCTGGCACCCCTCGCCCCCGAAGGGGAAATCCTTCAGCATTTCCATTTAATTGATGCATTTGCATAACAAACGCTCGCAGACAGTGAAAGTTTTAGCCAGGCTGAAATTAAATTAGGCAATGGCTGCCAGCCTTTGTCCTCGCACAAACCCACGACTACACCATTAAATCCTGGTCGTCGTGTTTTTAGCCTTGATAATTACAAATTGGGTCGTGTGGGTACACAAAATCTGACCTTAATGCAGCTTCATGAATCAATTATAAATTTTATGCCCGCATGACACTGAGTCATCCCTAACGGGATTGCGAAATCTAAAATCTGCATGCATGAATAAGTAGCCCCATCTGCGCTCCAGCCAAATTGGATTAGCACTTTGCTGAGTCTTACCTCAAGTACAGGACGCAGACGACGCCGTGCAGGAGCACGTTGACCAAGTGGTAACCCAGGGGCTCCAACTGGTGTAAGGCGTAATTCCACCGAAATGTCAGCACGCACAGGGGTCGATACGATTTATGGCTTTGTTCCTAGAAAATGAAACAGATAATGCGTTAGTTAAGGCTGAGCAGAAAATGCCCAACTGAAATGCCCACCACGCACAAATATTCGCACATTTTTGCTTCAAATACTTAATACCAGGGCTAAATTTGATTTTTCTCGAATGAATGGTTTCCATAAAAAAACCATTGAAATTAATTCTTTGAATCCCATTGAGTGTTTGCTCCTAAAATAGCAGAATACAGTAAGCCATCGCTGATGAAGCTGTTGAAAATTTATCTGACATTTGCAAGAAAATTTCGAAATCCCATTGACTTTTCTAGGTTGTTTCTACTTTTCTTACAATTCCAGCAGTGGGACCCTGTAAATATGTCCAACCCAAGTGGACAAAAAACTAAATGAAAAAATAAATTTAACATTTCATGTCCAAGTTTTGTCGTGCCAGAGTTTAAGCGCTTGAGTACAGTGAACCTGTAAGTTCGTTTCATGGAACTTTCGCTAGATGGCGAGGTACTCAATTGTGCACCAGCAACAACACGCATTATTCGCCTTATGCTGTACATTTTCTAGCAAAATTAATAGACAAAAATAGGATTAAGCTTGGTAAATAGCCGAACAATAAAATGCATGTCATGTTGTTCAGATGCTAAAAACTGGAGCAATTGCACCGTGGGGCTCATGGAAATGAATGACCCTGTCAGCATGGGCACATGGATATCGGTGTGTACACATCCCTTTCTGCATTGTCACTTTATGTCTATATTTACTCTAAAACACGGATGATGACAGACTTGACAACTAACCTAGAGAATAAACAAAGGTTAAAAATCGTTAAGTTCATACGGATCCGTTGAGTAACGTTAACTGCACTTATTTTTGGTTCCAAGGCAAGCTAAAACTAAGTCCAGATAAAATATTCCTTCCGACGTATTCGCTGTAATGCATTTAACTACATTTGGTATGTTAAGTTAAGCATTCTAAACTGGATTCCTATTCATGGAGTTGCATATCTATTACAATATACGAGCATTACATTTGAATGGGATATTAACATTTCATGTAGCGTAATCCCGTTTAATGCTGCAAAATGTGGTATTAAATGATTTGGGCTTAAGCCTAGCTATACAGTGTACATGCATAATGAATATACAAAGCCAACTTAACAATGTGTGCATTTATGTGTCTCAACCTTTAACTATTTTATTCGGCGGTGAGTGGAACACATTTTTACTTGAAGATTTGAAATGTAAAACGAACTATAAGTGTAAAAAAATCAAAATTAATTATTGCATGTTCAAGCAAAATTATCTATTAACCAAGTCGAACATCACTCAAGTGTTTAAAGATGTTAAATAGTATAATTGTCAGTTTGGAATAGTAAAATAACTCTTGTATATTATTTACCAAGAATTATACGAAAAATAATTTCATCGCTTAGTTTAATAGTGGGCGCTGTGCAAAATGAAAGTAGAAAACCAGTACAGCGTGCCTTTTTCTAGGCAATATTTGGCGAAGATTCTTTGGCCAAATTTACGAAACATAATAACTAGCAGTACGAGTCTCGCACTTAATGTTACGCTCAAGAAAAGAAAAGATAAAGGAGACTTGAGATGATTTATAACGCAGCTAATCTACAGCAGGTTGCCTAATGGCGGTTGTTAATTGAAATTTCATTTTGCCGCCGATTGAATTGAAACAGTGCAGAATCGCAGGGATAAATCTCCGCCTAATTCATGAACGCACTCCTGCATTATTAGAACATCAAGCGTTCGGTGAATGCACTCCTCAAGCTTATGTCTTCTAGGTTTGAAAATCCTCGTGTGAGAGAAAAGGAAAAACTCCCTCCCCCCAATGAAAGCAATTGAAAAACGAGAAGAGCTAGTGTAAAAAGAAATGGGATTTAATGAAAGCTGAATAATTTTTCCCTCCTGAAATGTACTGGAAAGCCATTACGAGTCCCAATGAGGCACGCACGGTGGCGGTATTGGCCCAAGTAATTTATTAGGACTCGATATTATTAAATTCGTTCATCATTTGGGCGCATACTACATTCGCTTCGATGTACTATTATAAGGAATCCAGAATAAAATGGGACTTTGCCGGTGAACGACCAAATAAAACAAAATAAAAAAATTGGTAGGCATGGGAATTGGGAAGTTACAGGGTGAGATTCAAGCATGACCTAAGTACACAAAGCGTTGATAATTAGATAATTCATGAACGTGGTATATTGAACCGAAATTTTGAGATGTACAGTAAAACCTCCTCTAACGGACACCTCTAAATAGCGGCCACCTCTAAATAACGGACATTTTCCCAAGTCC
>JAQIXS010004206.1:0-15773 GCA_034700785.1 Rossiulus vilnensis
TTAAGTCTCAATTATGTCTAGACTGATTTCTAAGCAAACCCGAAAGTCTTGATTTTCTCGAGTTGTCTGACGTCGTAATTTATCAAACTCAAAGATACTGGTTCTGAATATTTTTAGATTTTTTTCCTTGTCTATGAACAAACATTTTTTATGCTGAACTTGTAATCCTGCTTTTCATTTTCTGTCCCTTTAAGCTAGATATAAAAAATTGGAAAAACATATCAAGCATACGAATTACAGTCATAGTAAATATATGAAATGAAAACAGCAGGTATAATACTTAGTTTTTTATTCAAATTCGTTCTTTTGCATGAATACTTTGCAAACGTTTGTACAGGTTGGCATATATTTTTTTATATTTTTCTTTATCATTTATCAGCGTGTAAATTATGAGCAAGCAAGCATTGAGTTCAAGAAATTCAAGAAAAGCATGTGAGGTAATTAATAATAATCTTGCGCAAATATGGGATAGTAAAAAGCGCTAAGCGGCTTATAGCATACTCCCACATTGACACGAGGTCATTCGTAGAGGTTGCTTTGAGTCACTGACAAACTCTATTTGTAGTGTTTGTCAGCGCCATCTGTGGGCAGATTTCGTCGGCGTGCAGTATTTTATGTAAAATTCATCAAAAAGATGTTTAACTATGATACGGGGAAAGGCGATGATATTTTTTTCAAGCATATTTTATGGTCCATTACCAATGAATAAAAATTGATTTAAATAAACCCAAATCATGAAATTTCCAATCAGTTAATTGGTTCTTCATAGATATTACGCAATATTATGTACAATGCAGAGTTATTATCACAGGTTATAATGCCTTCAATTAAATGATAAATAATTGAGATATAGGTTCCTGAGTTGGCTCTTGCAAAATGAACTTAACCGTGGTAACCTCCATAGGGGTTGTAAGCGTGATGGCCATGGCTTCCAGTGATGGCAGACAATTGCTGAAGCTGCTTGCGTTGTGCATCTTGGTCCCTCAAGGCGTGTTGCTGGACGGTTTGGGCCAGTTGGGCTTCGGCCACTGGATTATAGGTGTTGACCCTTGGTCGAGTGGCGTAAGCGTGTTGATAAGGAACTGGACGTGGAGCAGAATACCCTTGCCAATGTCCAGCTTGGTGGACTGGAGCAGCAGCTGGGATTTGGCCTGGGACAGTGTCCCCTATGGCCCGGTATCCGAATCTGTCTGCCACGTATTTGACCGTCACCGGCTTGCCATGGGCGTCCACGTAACTGTAACTGCCTTGAACACTGCCGTCTGGAGCCACTGTCTGTTGGCGGGATTGGCCGTCAGCAGTGGCATAGCCGAAATTACCAACGGTGTCTTGGGCAATGTGACTGACGATCGTGTTTTGATATGGGTTGACTCGGGCGGGTTGGTACCACTGGGCGGAGGCGAGGACCACGCCTGCCAGAACGAAAACCACCTGAAGAGAGATTAGAAATTGCTCTTTCAGCCTTGCAAACGAGATGATCGGTGGACTTTGTAGGATTAAATTGTTGAAAGTTATCGGCTAGTGCGATAGTTTAAAGGAAATCTTTGGTATTTTTACCATTCGCACTACTTATATTTTTGCTGTCACGCACTTAAATTCAAATTGAGAACTGAATTTCAAAATGTATGAGAATGATTTCTTTACAATTAGATTCGTGCCGAAGGCCCACCATGCCAATAAATGACACATTTTCCCGTCAATTGGTATTACTCTGCTTTATTTTGATAGTTTAAAAATTGTTCGGTAAATTAAAAAAAATTTACTTAAATAAAATGGATAAAACAGGGTTTCAAATTTATTTCATCTTTTGGATGTTTTAAATTTCAAATAATATCTCAGACCCTAGCTGGCAACAATTTCTACCCGAAATAAATAAATTTAGCAACTATGATATGCATTTAAAACAAAAATAATGTTTTTGCATGGTAGGCATCCTTTTGGAGCAGACTTGTGCATAAGTTGATAATTCACACCGATAAAGATCGCGTTATCAAAATACTATATTATTTTTGGGAGCCAACTCGAAGCAACTTTAAAATACGCGATAGATATGAACAAAGCCGATGTAAATTCCCAGAACATGTACAATATACCAAAATTGTGAAATACAAATACTATGGGTATATTGGAATGTTAGATCTACATAAATCGTCCACCGACTTCTTTATATTCGTTTTACTTTTAGACTTTCAAAAAAATACATATTTGGAAAGAACATTCCATTACTGAAATGATTTTTACCTTTAATTTTCAGTGTCAAATACCCCATTCCATTAGTTGGCTAAGAATATGAAAAATGTGGGAAAATATCCATTGCTTACCATTGAAAACATGGCTGAAATCTACAATAATCTGTGCAGAAGCTGCTATTCCAGAAGAATGAGATGCTACCCCTCCTATCTGGACTCCTTTATATACGGAAGCATCTTTGCGATCCGTTTAACCGTGACCCAATTAAGAGCATAGGCGTAGCTGTCTTTTGTTCGCCATTTTATGTATTCATCCCAAGGTTTCGCTTTCCAGAAGGAGATTCTTTCCATCTTCATTGGCTGATGTCCTTTTTTTTTAAAAAAAAAATGAATATGTATCTGGTAGGTAGGTTTATTTATGGACCCGCAAGGTACAAACCTCGTGTTCTAAAATGACCTCATTTTTCCGCCATGGGAATGACATGAGACTGGTAGGTTGGGTACTCCCAATAGCCATTGGAAAATCATTAAATCGACATGGGGTTTTCGAAATTTCCCAGCGTCTATTGCAGGACGTACGTGATCTATTATCTTAATTATATATCGCCACACGTAAGTGTTCGCTTCCATGTAAATTCTTAGTTGCTGGCGATCTGTTCAGATGTTAATTTAGACCTTCAAGTTTCCGTTAAGCCGTGACAGGAACATTCTACCACTTCGTGTACCAAACCCTTATGTTTTTTTCTTCTTCTTCCTGTTTCTACAAATACATCTCGATCGCCTTATCTGATTCCATATTTTTTAAAAAACAGTGCATCCAGGTGTAGTTTAATAATCGGCGCAGGATTAGACAGATCTGGCATTGATTAAACTGTCATTAAGTGGAAATTGTCATTCAGGAACTTGATTCGGTAATGCGACGACCTTCGATACTGGAAATAAAAAAGTACCAATCCGCCATGTTTTAACGGATTAACTGGTCTAAAAAAAGCACTTCGATGTTGATATCCGCTGGGAAAAATATTACTACTGATTAATTCGCTTGTAAATAACAACGCCTTCGAATTTGCATGTAGGGCGTTTCAACCTAGATCCCCACCTTTATAAGTTGAAATAACGCTTGATTAGTTTACGGCACTTTTTTGTTGGATATGGCGTTAAAACGTGCTTCGGTGCAGCTTGGGAAATTGGAAATTTTTATTTCTTCGCAATGTTCGTTTCGAAACTATAACGCTCGAGATGGTGATTTAGATACAATGTGCTTTTATGAACGAGGTAAGCCACGAATGTGGTGAAAATTTTAAGATTGCTGCGGAGATACCAAAGACTTTTAACTGGCTCGCCCCTTTTCGGCGAACTCTTTGGACATAATTATTGTTCTTACTTTATTTTTATTTCTTCTTATTATTTTTGTTGTTGTTAAAATATATCGTCAGAGATGGAGCGTTTAAGAACTTCCTGCTGCAAAAGAACAATTTTCCGCAACTGTCATTGCAGAAAGATAAATTTTAATTTTTCGTATCATTTTGTGTCATGTTCATCAAATAAAACCAGCAACAATCAAATATAAGATATTAATCCAACGTTATTTATCTGCATCGTAGGTAGTGCAGGGAAGCCCCATTTTGCGGTCGCATAACTTTTTTTAAATTTCTTAAATTTGTTTTTAAATAAACAGGGCATGTTGAAATTCTAATCCAAAGCTAAAACCCTATGGGACGATAAAATTCTACATTGCGTAAAATAAATTTAGCAATTATAATAAGTATCTGAAGCAAAAGTTTACAAATTATGTTTTGCTTGGTGGGAATGTAATGACGTCTCAGCTTTTGATGCTAATCTATTGTATCATTGACGTATTTTTGTACAAAAAAAAATTAAATTTGGACTCAGTCTAAGCCCTAATTCAAAGAACAGTTTTCCTATATATATATATATAAGAGGGTATGTGCGGCTAATTTGCTGTAAAATGTACATAAAGTATCTGTTGCTAAAATAAATATTTTTGCTGACTTATAAGTCTATCTGAAACTCAAATATGAAACTTGAATATTAAAGCTGAAGCTTTTTTGTGTATTTAATGATGAGTAACGAACGTCGTGCACGATATACTATGGTTACGTGTGCAGGTTTGATTCGCAACACCTTCAGAGATTTCGTGTGTGAATATGCAAATCTTCCTATGGTAATTTCATGGGTGGTAATTTCATAAATGGTTACCGCATTACTTTTTTTTCTAAAACCTGATGTGTCCTGATTTACTGTTTACTTTATTGATTGATGAACCTCAACCTTAGTTAGAAAAACAAGACTTCATATGCATGTATATGTATATGCTTTAATAGTGACTAATTAACATTAAAACTTTAACCACCTTTCAGAAGACAATTTCTTTACACTCATACGAAGGCTAATGGTATTTCTTTGAATTCTTTGAGTATAATTAAAACAGAAACAATAATTGGTTGGTTTGAGCGAATCTGACCAAAATTTCATCATTCCATCATGATTCATGATGATAATGATTCCATCATTATGTGATCCGAATAAAATTAAATTAAATACAGATAGCATTACTAAAATGTGTCAAAACAGCTAATGCAGCTTTATTTGTGACTCCTTCAGACTCTTTTGAAACGATACAAATAGTAAAACGTACAGGACTTTTACACACAAAAAACTAACACACGAAAAAAATTAATGATATGAAACCAAACGCGAGATCGAATGGCCTTGCAATGAGATGCCAGGGTACACCAAGGCTTGCATACTGAGCGGTAGTGAACGTTAACGATTTACATATTAACAAGATAAACAAACAAAATTTCATCAAATTGATTCGTTCTAATTAAATTAGAGGAGGCCAGCGTGGCAGTTGTCCATTTGGCAATTTTGCATTAACCAGTTGAGAGTGGGGCTCATCATTGTCCTTACTAATATCATAATCTAATATAGTACGCACTTGTTATAGGAAACAGCTGTTTTGTATGTTTAAAAAGTATAAATGTAAATTGACGGTAAACATGAAAGTCACTTAATATTTATTTAATAAACTTACATTTGTATCTTATATGCACGTAGTTGTAGTTTGCCAGTAGGGGACACAATGAGCAACCCTTCCAAATTTGCTACTCTAAAATTAACAGTGGTAACCCATTGATATTTAATTCAGAATAATTGTATTTTTTGTAAAATTATTGTACATATTAGAGTGCTTTGAATTTAAATACCTAAATAAGGGGGCGGTAAAATTTGCCTGTGCCCCGGGCGGCTGAAACCCACGCTACGCCACTGCTGTAGCCGCAACATTTCAGATACAATTATGTTTCAAATCATTAATTTGTTTCGTTTTATCGTTTTAATTTCTTGTATATTTTTATCGTTTAAAACTTGTGCGCCAAAAGAAGCTTCAACAAAAGCGAAACGTTGCTGTTTTAACAAATTGTGCTCGTGTTGTTTGAACTCAATTTCAAAATTGTATGAAATAGGTTATTTGTCGCCTTTTTCAGCATGCATTTACATATTCTCGACTTCGAAACTCGAAAGTTGAGCTACATGCATGCATTTGCTCGTAAATTGATCATTTGTGGGAAAATAGTTTTTAAGCCTTCCTTTAAGCCTTCACATCAGCATGATGTATGCCATTTACATAAATATTTCTGTAAAGTAAAATTCTGGGCACTAGCATTGTTTTTATAATTTTTTACTTGAATACATGCAAATGCTACTGTTTTAATTTTCGAGCGTTTATTTTTACGAATTTACCATTAAAACCATTACAGGAAAATCAAATTGAAATGAAAGATGCCCGTAAATTACATGTGGTTCTCATGTCTAGAAACAATTGCAACCTAACTTGTATTCAATGTTATTTTATTTATTAGCATACTGCCGCTTACTTGCTTGCTCATTAACTTAATTTAGTTTACCTGTATAGCATTGATGCATTTGACATGTAGTCACGTTTCTCTTATTGCTTTATGCAAAAAGTGTCTGAAATTGAACCTTGGAAAAATGCGCCTTTGTAGACTTGTGCATGATTGCTTGTTAATCAGCCTTAAGACAGGCATGCAGTTATGCAGAATTAATGGAAGTCATTAATCGCTAGAAACCAGATTTTCTTTTAATAATCCTTGAAATTGCACGCATGTAAGATATATACATGTAGGTAGGACTTTGGGCGCGTTTTACAATGCGATACTATTTTTAAAACATGGCCAGATCAGGAATTCTTCACGCTTTTGCATTTGCATGTATGCATTTTTTATGATTTTCGAAATCAAATACAAGATGCGTGCTCGTTTATAATTGTCTAAACGGATTGTACTTGACAAAATTTAAATGTATTTGGTGCTGAAAATACATGAATTTACGGCACAGTTAATTGAAATCAACAATGTATTAAAAAAACTTATTATACAGTAAAAATATATAATGTAATTGGCATTTATTGTTATATTTGAAAAATATAAAAATAAATTTATACGAAAAAAAGAATTTGAAATACATGTACATGTAAGTATCATTGTTTAGTTTCGCATGCATGTGGAACAGTAGTTTTTTATTTCATAATAACTGTTTTGCATGCGTAATAATTGCATGCATTGTCACTTACAGAAGTATCTAAAATCAAGTATTATTTTCAGTCTAAATTTAAATATTTAAATATAGCCGTGAATAGGTAAACTATATTTTTTCATTTTTAATATTATTCCTGGTCGCAGTTCCATATGGCTTTTTAAAACTACGTTGTTTATCAAAATCAAAAGATCATAAATTAATGATTTTTAATGGCTGTTTTTAAGTGCTTTTTTGTTTTTATGCTAGATGACAAACGTTTTGGGAACTGGTTGACCAATTTTTCCAATGAGAATATAAAGTTGCTATGATATATGCATGTACTCGGCACAGTGTGCTTTTTTAGCCGCAAAAAGTATGTTGCATGCTAATCGCAACATGTAACTGTTTGAAGAAAGTCAATTTGACCAAGCCTTTTTGCGAATCACCTGAATCCTTCCAGTCTGCATTGTGTGTACGGTTTATAATTTATGCCCCTTGTCAGACTGGACATTTTCAATACGAGATTTACAATTGAAATTTGAATGGTTGTTTTTAAGTGTTTTTTGTTTTTATACCAGAGATGGCAAACGTTTTGGGAAGTGGTTGACCAATTTTTCCAATGAGAACCTTCAGCGGCAAAGCTTACATCATTAGTGTATGCCATTTTAACTAAATCTATTTTAAGCTATAGTTGAAATTGCCTTGCACTTAAATATTTCTTGTAAATGTCATTAAATGCAGCCTCTTTTACTTGTATTGATTCCATTTATTTTTTATGAACTGGCACAAAGTCCCACATTTCTATATACATTTTTATTTAATCTGCTCTTATTCTACAGAATACAAATACCACAATGCTTCAATACTTCCAAGCTGTTACAGGACATGAAACAATACATTCCGATTGTAGATATCGTTTGCAGTATTCGAACTATAGGCTTGCAAAGTATTTTCAAGTACAGCACATGAAAGATAATGGAAATCAAGAGTAGATGCTAAGAGAAGAATTCAACTACAGATAGAGCGAGTAAGGCCGATTATAAGAAGAAAGGAAGTTGGAAACTAGTCATTAATGCGTATAAAGGCGGATAGCTAGCTGAAGAGTGAAACATTTAGTCCAGCGATTTAAAACAGAACAAATATTCTCGTTTTGCTACTTCCTCGGTCTATTGCACAGGTGATCCTCTGGACTAAACTTTCAGTGTATAAATATTAACTAATGAGGAGCTGCGCAAGCTTTACTCAAATCAAGCCTGGGTTTGAAACCCCGCATGGCTTCTTTCCTTCTTCAGTCTGGATTCAGGCGTTGGTGATCAACCTCTGAAACTTAAGGTGGTCTACTGGAAAAAAATCATTCAAATCTTGAGCGATTGAAGCGTAAAATTAGTTTATAAGGTCTCTGATTGGCATTTGACAAAAGGTACGTTCATGACACTGCTTGTGATAATACATAAGACGAGATTTTAGTATAAAAAGTTAGAGTGCATTACGAACTATGCAGAAGTGCCTATAAGTATCACAGGATTATTTCTACACCATATATAATGCCTTCCATCAAACGATATCTAATTTACTTCTGGACTGATGTTTTCATTCCTGAGTTTGGGGCGCATCAGCGACCTCGCTTAACCCTGGAATTGAGCGAATGGATTGCCGAAGCTGAGGAAAGCTTGGGGCTGACCAGGCTGCTGGACTGGAGCCTGGACGCTGTGGGTGGTGCCGGTGATGGCCGACAGAGCCTGCAGCTGCTGGGCTTGGGCGGCCTGGTCCCTCTGGGCGTGTTGCTGGATGGTCTGGGCCAGTTGAGCTTCAGCTACTGGGTTGAAGGTGTTGGGGTTTGGCTGGAGCTGCAGGGGTGCGGCGGCTTGTTGCTGGTGGAAGACCTGGGGTTGCAGGGTCTGGATCTGAGGTTGGGGCTGTGGAGCGAAGGCTGCGTGCTGGAGAGGAAGAGGAAGTTGGGGGACTCCACCGGTGCGGGTGGCGTAGGCTTGGTGACCCAACCAGCGACCGCTCTCCTCAAGGTTGGCGTGACCTCTCCATTTGCCGTCCTCCGCCAGGGGTGCTGCTGGTGCCTGGGCCGGTTGAGCCTGGAGTTGGAATGGGTTGATGAAGAAGCCTGGTTGCCCGAATGGGGCTTGGGCAGCGGCCAGGGCAACGCCCACCAAGAGAACTGCGACCTGAAAGATAACATATGACATGGTCAGTGCTGGATTCCTTGATAAAGTAAATGCCTTAATGCAATTAACTGTTAAGAGATGAACATTGCAATGAGATATCTTTGAGCTTGAATGTTAGACATCAGTGCCTTGCACTATTGTTAAAGACTAGAAAAGAGATGAGCATTGCTACGAAGTCGTTTTGGGTTTATTCAATTTTTTTGACATTGTCAAAAAGACTAGAGAATCAACTTTTGCAGAGCAAAAAATCTGTGACTTCAATGACAATCAGTGCAAGATATACTAAAAAGAAACGCATTGACAATGCATTTTGAGATACATTTAAATTGAGACATGCTTTTAAAATATATTTAAATATGCATTTCAAGATATTCAAGATTTGTGCGGATTGAATAACCCATTGTAAAATCACTCAATTTGCAACGTTAAAGCATAATTGCGCAATGATTTATCTAATTGTAGAAAATCAAATTTTCACTAAAAATTGTCAGCGACATTTATGGATGTTTGTAAGATTGTTGGGTTTATTATTTGCATTGATTGCAGTTAATTATAACAGGTTGTAAGAAAAGAAAAACTTGGATTGTTTACATATTAAATACTACAACGATGACTACACAAAGAGATAAGTGATGAATTTGTGTACTAATATAAGGTTTGCCTGTCAGTAAATCGAAATTATTATTTTTTAAATCTAAGCAAATGGCATTGCAATTGAACTTTTGAATTTGCTTAACCATTTGAAACTATTGCTAGGTTAAGCCACTTTCTAAAGCCGACTTGTGCGCCGATTTCAAACGTTGGGAAGTAAATCCATGCTTACCATTGAAAACATTGTAGTATGTTCTGTAGGGTAAATCTCTCCAGAAGCTGCTATTCCAGAAGAATGAGATGCTCTACCATACCTCTGGTCCCCTTATATACGAAATCATCTTGGCTAACTATTTAACCGTGACCTGATTAAATTGTAGGCGTTGCCCTCTGTCCAGTGCTTGAGAGGTCCTTCTCAAGGTTTCCTACACTGGGAGGACTTTTTCTTATCCATTGGTTAACGTTGTGCCGGTTTTTTTTTCCAGTTTGGTAAATTCGCCATTAATACGAATCCGAATCCGATGACCTCATTTTTTTGACATCGAACCTTTATGGTTTAAGGTGGTCTAGCTCCCAATTGGAAGTTACTTTATCGACATATTTGCAGGCGTTTACTATGATCTGGGGAATTCTGGCTAGGCTCGATACACATTTTATACCGGTTTAGATGCTGGAAATCAGAAAAAAATAATGGAAATTTGGGCCTTCAAACTTCACATGTAGGCGCTTGCAACTAATAGGCGCTTCCTATGTCTGTTTTTTACGTATTCATTCAAAACGCAGTCTAATTAACAGATTTTTGCTAGATTATCTGGACTGCGGCGTAGGCTTAATTAATCGTGAGGAATTTCAACCGCTTGATTTATTTGATTAAAAAAGCACGTACAGGATGATTGCAGGGAAAACCTTCCATTAAATGTAGGCTTGAATTTACTATATCCTTTATTAATTCGGACTTGAAAAAAAAATTCTGGTTGTCCTTTGGTGTCCATGGTGAAAGTGTTCCAGATTCTTTGCACAGATTTTTCCCCACCTTAAAACCGAGGCAGGCGTTTTAACCCAATTGCATGCACTTGAAGAAACCTTCCATGGGAAAATGTGTGCGGTCAGTTTTAATATCGTTCGCCAAATTTAGTATTCAAATGCGATTGCAACAAGACCTGTCCTAGTGCAAGAGCACAATTTACATTTCTGCAAACGCAGCTCATTAGCTTGCATTGCAATGCTACAACAAAATTGATTAATTTGACACCATTTTCTTTGATTTAGCAATTCCCGTGCTGTCAGACCTCCCTAACTGCACACCCCACTGACCGGTATCTCCTAAACCTGGTCAGTGAGACCATTGAATATCGATGTAGTTAATTGTTTTTTTAAATCAATTGTCTACTTTTAATCATTTTTAATCAACTTATAATTTTTACCACTGTTTGCCTTTAGGTATGATTTTGGTGTATTTCATGTGCTGAAATTTGCTCTTGATTGTGTTGATTCTACTATTATTAAAAATTTCCGTTCGAGCAAATTCTATGGATGAAAAATAATATGCTGATTGAATTGTGTTGAGATTATTGAACTAAAAATTATAGGATTGCTAAGTTTTTCATTGAAAAACCTTCATAATTGTGAATCCTTATTTCGACAGTGGTCCAGTAGTTTTTCATGGAATTATATGCTTTGCTCTCGATAAGGCGAGCTCAGTCAATTATGTAATTAATACAGAAAAAAGTGGCTGGTTTGTGGTTTTTCTGTGATTTCAATCTTACTTCTATTTGGCATTACGCTACTAATTATTTCAAGTTTTTTTAGCAAGATTTTTTTCTGTGTCAAACAGTAAAAATCTGGAGCAATTTTAATATCGCCGTATAACCGAATTTCTAAATTTTAAATAATGTTGCAAAAGAAGGCCAAGAAACTGCGTTATGACTGGGCATGCATTCAGAATTTGCTCAGAATCTTAGAAACAATTGTAACGATTAATTTGCAGCTTGACTGAATGCAAGATAGCAGTCTGCCATCATTGAGAAGTCATTTAAATTCTATAGCAAGGTCTGGCCGAATTGATTCAGTTTTGAATAGCTCGAAATTAACCAAACGCCTCGCTGAACATGTTACTTGTGGCGAAATATCGTCCTACTTTCAAATAATTTTTAATATTAATCCACTTAAATTATGTTCAAGTCAACAAATGATGAGAAGTGTTGATCTCTACCTCCTTGATCAACCGAAGGAAATAGTAATAAAATATCAATAGGGAACATCTAGGAACAAGTAGTGCTACATTTATTTTATCCAAAGTATATGTATGTGATTTTTTATATCCAGTATTTTCAAATGCATCAGAATTCTATCAATCTGGGTAGATTTAGAAATGTGATGTCTCGGTTAATTCTTAAATACCACAAAATATTGTATTTGATAATTACAAAAGCATCAATATAAAGCAACTACTTTTTGTACTAAGTTGTATAAAAATTCACTTATCCAATTTAATTGACCTGTTTTAGATACGTCCTAGATGAAGTAAGTAGTCCTAAGTATATGAATATGAAACCCGATTATTCCATCTTAGTATAATCGAGACTACAATTTATTAACCCGTAGGCCTATTTAATGTAAAACAATTAATGGGTATCAGCCGAAAATTTCAGATCGCTTCTACAATAATTTAAATGCTTTTACAAGGTATTATTTTTAAATAATACTGCGTTGTGACAAAATGGTTCTTAAAATATCAAAAATAAATTATTTTGTTTCAAGTAAATTGAAATTATTATTACAGAATCAATATGGCACCATAGTAATTTACATATTTGCCAGATTTTAAATGTTGGTTTATAAATAAAGTGCAAAACCATTTGACTTGTTTTTTTTTTATTATAAAAAATGGGTTATATTAATGTAACTGTTATCATAATTATAGAATTGTTCTATGTTGTAGTCTATTATTGTAAATTATTATATAAATATACATCTGTGTCTCAGTCTATATTATTAGGCAGTAAATAAGCAGATTTTAACTTGGCTTTTTTAGATAATGGGCTCAAGAGGCTGTTTACTAAATTCTATGGCATGTGTTTTCTCTACTAGCTCTATTGTGTCATTGAAGAAAGGTATTTTGCCTTTAAACATTAAATTTAACTGCCAGTAGAATGTGAAGTTGAGAACATGCTGTTTTTGTCACATAGGCTGCATTTAGGCGTTATTTTTTATTTATGAGTTGTCATGCCTGCGTCTCTTATGGTTATTAATATTAACTCTATTAAAATTGTTAAGCTGTTAAACAATTACGCTTGATTTCTTTTTAAGGCGATATAATTGTTTTTCCGCATTTTAATATGCAGTAAGACGTCTACACCTATGAATCATAAAGGCAGTGACTTGACTTTTACACGTGGGTTGCAGTAGTTGCTTTCTTTATCCGGGTATTTCCCATATAGAAGATCAGTGATCTGACTAATGCATTTGGTCACTGAACTTCCTTCTATGTCGCAATTTATCTGTAGAGCATTACCACACTGCCATGCAATTTGACGTAATAAATTGCTCGAAAACCTTCATTTGCAATTTTTCATTTTTTAGTTATTATGCAGTGCTTGTCATTGTTAGTGATTTGTATTGATGAGATATGGCAATACTCGCATTGATTGCGATTTTTTTATTTGCTGAACTACGTTACTATACTAACGCACGCCATGGCTGTTAACATTGCTATTTGGAAATCCCAGCTATTTTCGTTGACAGTGATTTAGACAAAATGATTAGATCATTTTAGTTAACTTAGATAATCTATGTAATAAACCCAATTATTTTGCTATCATATAGTCAAAATGTGTGTTCCAAGTATTTCGCATTCGCAGTTGGGTTTAACTGGAGTTCTGAACTTGATCCTGTCCTACATTTTTTTTCATTAATTGCTTTTGCTACGCTGTGATAATTGAATGCACCTTCGCAAATTGTTGCTGGCCTTGTGACCAAGATCAGACATGCTATATAATGACTCTTATTGCTATGCAGTGGTCATCCGCCACGGTTTCCTGATTAGGTTTATATTAGCGGGTTGAAATGTACCGTTATCACTTATGAATGGATAATTATCTGCGAGATAAAATCTTCTGATTTAACTTTCCAGTCGTGTACAACACACGTTTATAATTAACGATTGTCAGTAAAGCCCTTTACTGTCTGCGAATTAATTAGGAAAGGCCGGGATAATATTTTCATGACTGCACATGTGTATTGCAAAATTATTATTAGGACTGGGTGAAAAAGGTAGCCAATGTAGATAGACGTATCGAATCTTTGGCATCTAAATAAGGAAAGCTAAAACGTGCGCTAGTCTGATTACTAATTGATACCAATCAACTTATTACCTTTTTTCCGGTGATATTCGGATAAATAACTATACCTCATATAAAAGTAAGATTAAAGGTATAGGGCTCGCTGTTCGAATTTAATTGGCTATTGTAATAATAGATTGAGCATTAATATTTCTTAATCATGTATATCTAAAGGTTTATTTTAAAAAGAAACAAAAATATTAAGTGATATCCTTTGCGACAAGACAAAAAAACCTTCAAACGTTATAACAGACCAAATAAAATGGAAGAAAATATTTGCAATATTTATTGCTACGTAAGCCTGCAAAAGTCAGGTGATTGGGGAATTTAATTTCGAACGGAATCATAAAATAGTTACCATCATAGGTTTTATTTTCAAGTATACGAATAATTACGAAGTGATTAAATTGTTTAATATTTTCAAGACAATGTTAGTCTTACGTAAATTCAAGTTCACTTTATGTTCATGTACATTATATGATAAATTTCATGGGGATTATACATGCCATTTAAATGTGGGTATTCTTCTCACCAAACCACTTGATAATCGAAAATATTCAGTTTATTAGTTGAAGCACTTAACTAAATGATAACTATTAAGATGCTAATGCGACTTTTTTTTAAAAAAATAGTATTACTTTTCACGTTGGCAACAATACAACTGAAGTAATATTTAGACGAATGTTACAAGGACGTTTAAATTATTATAATTATCTACATGGTTAAGGCTTCTCCATGATATCAATTCAGTTATGTCCATCTGAAGATTTTTACTTTGACATAGTATTTGTTGGAAGATTTAAGGAGGAACTAATAAGCTCCGTGTCAAGTTATTAAGCGTAAATTTATTTCTGAACACTTTAAGACCAGAACGCAATTAAGATGCTATTGGAGTCGAAATTAAAGTTGTCATTTAATTTAACGGGTTATCGATACTATCTGTTTTTATGGTATGATAAGTTGTAATATTCTGCCGGTTTTAACCAGTCAGTGTAAGGAATAGGGTTAATATCGATAATTAACATTTTAAACTTAAGTCTTTTAACGTGTAATTGAGTGCAGTAAATATACCCTCAAGGTTTATTTGTGGAAATGCAACTTACATGTATAATGCCATTTTGTTATAATTTTGAAGAATTGTACGTAACCTTGTATGTACTAAGTGTCTCTTAAATTCTCTTGAGTGGTGAAATTTATTTCCAATCATCTGCAGATTCACTCTGCATGTTTTTTAGAGCTGATGATTAAATCAATCTGATTTCATTTCTATTTCATTATTTGCTAAGCTTTTTTGTGCACCCTAGAGATAAATGGATTTGGTAGCTTACTGGGAACAAGCTGTAATTAAACGAATATTGTGAGCGATTTTGAGTGATTGTCATTGTCCAAACTTGTTTAAAAATTCACTTGAAAATGCTTAATCTCACCTACAACTCGGTATGGGGTAAAAGCATAAAGCTGCAAATATTGATGAATCATCTTCTGATATCATAGTTGTCCATGACTTAAGTGCTTAAGTGAAAATTTTGGTAAGGTTCTTGTCCCATTTATTTGCGAGTAATTTTCCAGAGCAAAAGAAAATGCCTTTTTTCAAACATTTTTTGGGGGCATTTCATCATTTTGGGGGTTTAACCTTTTGCTGTTGAAGTCGTACGTCAAACCTAGTGTCATTAATTTCCCTTTATATATTCAGGTTAAAAAGGTGTTGCAATCTGTGTTTGTTAGGGAACTCAATGAAGGCATTCGTAATTCTCAGTAGGTTTTTTACCTGCATTTGAATGCCAAACGTCATTGTGTATTTCTACTATAAACTCAATATTTTAACTAACCTTTCAGCACCGTTTGATGTAGCGTTATGCAATGGATTCCTAACTTTTTTTTACAAGGTTTCATCCTACTGAAAATTAATCATTAAG
>JAQIXS010004207.1:0-15768 GCA_034700785.1 Rossiulus vilnensis
GATTCAGGATGGTGAGTCGAATTTTTTGCACTCAAGTGTATTTAATGTTATACAAAAACGATTTTAGACATGTCCAAAAATCGTCTTGTATTCCAATTAATGTACATGTGTATATGAAAACACTACGATATCACATTATGGTCTTCATGTTAATGAAACAGTGGATGTATAAGAATATGCACTATATAATGGAGAAGCATTTTTGAATTATTTATATTGTAAATTAATTTTGAATTGTTAACCAAACATGAATATTATGCGGGTCAAGCATTGTGTCGATTATTCCTTGCAGGCTGCCAAAGGCTTGATCAAACTCGTTTGTCAATTACAAATTGAAGCAGTTAAATTTTGACCTCAGGTAGGTTCTAATGACGCTTCTGAAAAGAGACCGGTTTGAGGATCGCCGTAATTTTAACGGCTGTCTTCGTAGTGCGTATTGCTTCTGAAGCTGGAAAATAGAGCTAAACAGATTTCAGGCTTTTAAATATTTGAAAAGCTAAAAATTAGACAAACATTTTTCATTTGCACTTGTCACATCGTTAAAATAAGACTGCAGAGTATTCATAGTTTTAGGCCATCTATCCCATTTTAGCTGCGATAATTTTATCCCAGTTGCAGCGTTCGACAAATTTAATAAGATGACTTTTGAGAGAAAGAAATTCAAGATTTTTTAAAATAAATTTCATTTTAAAAATGCACGAGTGAAAATTAAAAGAATTGTTTACGTCGAATGCATCTTCGAATGCTTGCAAATACATTAAACTTACAATTGAACAGAAATGTCCTAAATTCTGAATCGTAAAAAATTGTGTAAGTTAATATTTGAATAAAGATGGACATCATTTTGGATAAGAAAAATGTTGAGGTCGTTTGAGGACGTTGATGTTCACATATCGTCATTTTGTGATGCTTTTTTAAGCAAGCAATGAAATTCAAAAACAATGACCAATGAATGACGTTTCTTCATAGAATAGGATGATGTCGATTCGCAGAAATGACCTAAAAAGTCGTCATATTTATATACTATTAATTAAGTGAATTACTCCCAGTTCCAGCGGTCGTTATTGACAGGTGGCAATGTAGTCAAAGAGATTAAAGGGGATACCCTAGTTGCTGAGTTTTGTTTTTATTTGTAATCGGGCTCATTAAAACGATTAGCATTTTCACAGTGATGGTGTGAAGTAAAAAGTCGATACACAGTATCAAATTAAAATTATGCGAACAGTTTGACACTGAAGCTAATCGCAACAGAAGTGAACTAAATTCCCGTGATGTTTTCCATCCGTAATTTATTCTACTTAAAATATTTTAAAAAATATAGGAATTTCAATTTAATACATCTACAATTTCTAACACCGACTGGGCTTCCACGTTCCAGATATCACTGTCTGTTAAGCATGATTCTAGTCCACAGCTGAAGGGCTGTGTATTTTGACAGACAGAATTAATGGTTGACCAGCCAGTCCCCTAAATACAGACAGCCGTGCAGCGCCATCTGTTGTTAAAACAGCAGACTAATAATCGAGGCGGTTAAATCAAACTGGGCGCCTACGAAAAAGTACACCATCTGTTTTTCGTAAACTATACATATTTAAGCCGAATAAAATCGAAAATAAAGCTGTTTTAATTATTATTTTGTGTATCACACTCGATCATGCTCAATCGATTACAACTAAGAATTAACCACAATTCGTCATGTCCTTAATGGGTTAATTCATCGATATAAAGTCAGTTTCACCCTTGCCATTGAAAGGCAGGTGTATGTCGAAATTAAGGACACAGTTCCCTGCCCAATTCGGTCGGTTCCCATACTTTATTCGTTTCGTTGGCATAAAAGCTAAACTATAATTAGTGGCTATTTTCTCCAACAAATACAGGTCATCCAGCCATGATCGGAAATTAAAGGCTTTAAATCACACCGATTAAATTGAATCTCCCTGAATTTTACGCAGAAAGCATTTCTGAATTGGGCTACATTTTTAAGTTATGAAGAAAAAAAGAAAGAGGGGTTGGTGCACAAGGGAGGTTCCACGAAATTTATAAAATATGTGACAATTTCCAATTATGTAATTAATTAGAAATATATCTAGCTGTCAAAAGGCGAAAGTTTTAATGCACATAAATCGTTGGGTTCAAAAGAACACTCCTATCAAAAGGCATAACTTAATTATGCCAACTGTGGCGCACTTAAGGACATATGAAATTTAGGACGGTAATTACTCCCCAATTGCCAGTTCATTGTAGGAGTGACAAGTAAATCAAAGACCGTGTTAAACATTTTTTAAACATGCTGATTTCAATGCAAGGTTATTTGATATTTTGTACGTACGAAAACATTGCGTGTAAACGTACTACAAAAACGTACATTGTTATAAATTGTAAGGTGAATTTACTGTCAAGGGGGTCATGGCAAGTAATCCATTTTATAATCAGAACTACATGTATAACCGTTTTCTTGCGATATAACTTGTATTTGGCTACCACCATGTGTTCTTTGTACATAATACGAATACGAAAACTATGAATCGTTAACATACATTGTGCATGTAAGTTTAGACTGTGCAATGCTGCTGAACGCCTGTGACGACGCTTTTCCATACATGTACTTCAATGATAACCCTTTTACAGATTATACATGTACCTGCAAGTTGTGATGCATGAAAACACACAGTTTTAAGGCCATCTCTAATCGATGAAAATACACTTGAAAATAACGAGTCTTATCGCCTACCTACGAAATTATCAATAACATCTCGAATAAAAAAGAAAAATACTGTCAAAAATAACAGTTTATTTTAACCCATATATTTCCTAAATCTCGCTGACCCTAAAAAAATGCAGTACATGTTGGTTGATTTAAATTTATAGAATACACGTAAAGGTAATTTTGTGAGATAACATTACGGCATATTCATGTATGTAGCATTATAGTGATGTCACACAATAATCCACCTTATTCTCTTTACAATTTCTAGTCCCCAAAACCGTAGTTTAATTATCTTGACATTTCCAAAGAAAGCCTTAAACATTAATTACTAATTAATTATGCACTCCCCGATAGAAAGTCAGGTATCAAAACAGCTTTAATCATGCCCATGATAGCTTAATTGTCAGAAACAATCGTGTTAGTTATCAGCATGACAGGCGTTCAGTGAACTTCAGTTAAAGTTGACTGATTTTTCCGTTGCCAATCTTCGGTTTTCTCGGTCAACTCAGCGGTCGATTATCCTTAAGCGTGAATCAGTAACCTATAATTAAATTCCTTTGGCTTTTCCCTCGCACGTTTCATGTCCCCAATAATTTTCTGTGCTGGCCACTACAGCAAATGAGCTTAATTGCCAGTCTGGCCCACAAATTCACCTACTATGGCCCCAAAAATCAGAGGCTAAGTTTAAGGTTATGATGCATTTAGCCAAATTGATCTTAACCACCAGCTGCATGGGTGTGAGCAGAAATCCTATCTTTCTACACGCAAGAAAGCAATCAGAATACGCAGAGAGTTAAGCAGCTGTTGAATTTCACATTTCAAATGACAGAGTAACAAATTCAAAACACATTTCGATTTCACCTCAATATTTTTTCTGAAAGCCTTATTTAAGAAAAGCTTTTCTAGAAAATTAAAAAAAAATAACGTTATATAATAAATAAATAAAATCATGACTTTATGATTTCGAAACTGAATTCACATATTTGTATGGTTTAATATAAAAGTATGAGGCAGTAAAAACCAGTAAATGTATTAACTGAGTGCGAATAATTTTTTCCAAGCGATGAGAAACATTTATTTTTACAATAACAACTTACAGCATGCTTGCTTGTTATTGCTGATAAAAAGTACAATTTGTCTTGTCAATAAGAATATATTAAAGTATATTTAATAATTAGCGCGGTGCATGTTTTAAAATAGAGATTACTCGCGACTTCACGTTCTAAAAACGGTTGTCAGCCCTAGTTAACATAATAATAAATAGTCACCACTCGGATTTTTATGATTTATTCATCGACAAAAACTAGCTATTCGCATTGCAATCATGAAAAATATAAATAATGAAATTAAGTCGGTCAATGTATTATTCTTTAAAATCGAGTATTTTTATACCAACAGAGGTAAAGACATCAAAGCCGGTTAAAATTAATATGAAGTCGAATGTAATGTATATTTTATCTTATCAATAATTCCTAAAGGCTACTTTTTTCTTTTTCCTGATTAATAACACACCGATAGATTAACGCTTTAGATGTAAACTTTCTGAAAAATATCTAAGTAAATTTGCAAATCTGCGATTTTGACCTCAAATTCAGTTTTAATATAACACATAAATAGACACGTTCGTGAATTTCCCATCCCCTATACGCTTTCAAAAAAATCTCGCCTATCGGCACCCTGTCTGACCTTTTTATGGCTAATGAAAATGTCATGCCCTACATGTGTTAAAAAGAAATTTACTTTCATACTCCCCATAAAATCGACGATTTTTCTCAATTTTTTTGGCCAACTAAATTCCCAATGACGTCATCTTCTGGTAGCCTAAACTGGATTAGCAAAACAAACGTGAGTTGTTAGATAAGATGCAACTCAAAGCGTGCTCCATTTCCAGTATTTTCAAGTTGAATGACTTAATGTAACTTTGCAGATGTTGGTGAAAAACTGCGTCTGACGGAAAACTCAGACGTGTACAGTGTATTTTTAACGGCATATTTTAGGCAAAACTTAAATGCATGCCTGCAAACACAACTACTGTATTACGTACCAAATAAAAGTACGGAACTTAAATATGTAATATATTATTCGTATTTTTTATGATAATAGCCTGAGTACATTGGTTAAATATTTAGGAAGTCCTAAGTTTTTTCACAGTGATATTTGAAATAAATGAGGTATCTTAACTGTTAATAAACGGTTCACGTATTCTGAGGAATTAGCATTAAAAAGCACTAATTGCTTGGTAGGTTAAGTTAAATTCCAACACGCCATGACCGTTAAACTTCATCATAAAATCCTCTTGCATCCAGCATGTTCTAACGTTTCTCCATATCAAATGCTACTTTGTTATTTTATTTTTAAATTACAACAACTAACGGTGAATGTATTATTCACACCTTAAATATGCTTGACTATCATGAATCAATCTTCTGTAACACTCAGGTATTATCGCTTCTAAATTTATTTTTCTCTTCTTTATGGTCATGCTCTAAAAGATGTTTTTCAATATTTCCGAAAATTACTTAAGCAATCGTATTTAAACTGATTATTTAAAAAGCCGAGTTTTTATTCACTAATTTACGTGTTCTTCCAAAAAGGCATAACACCAAAAAGTTCGGTAATTTTCAAAACGATTCACACGTAATCCAAATCTTTTCTCATAAAATGCGAGCATACTGTTACAGTGCTGTACTGTTATCAATACTTAGCATTGGCACTATTGCACTTCTTGGATGCAGCATTGTTAGCACACCTAAGATGCCTCTATATTAAAAATAATTGTAGCGCATCATTAGGCTAATTACTAGAATGTTTTTTAATTCAATGAACAATAATGAGGCCATTTTTTAGATGGAAAAAAGGAGCAAAAATTTCCCGAAAGCGGATATCCCTATCCGTATTCGCTGCAAGCTTATAAAACAGCATTATTATCAACCAGTTATGCTGATTTAGATAATAAAGTACAGAGCTTCCTATTAAAACTCTAATTACATATTTTAATAACTGCGCATTTGTTGTACCTAATTGAAAAGCTCAAAATTCTGTAACTGGATGATTCTTTATAATAAACACCTCGGACTTCCTTAATTAAGGCTGGGCAAAATGTGCCCAGTTGAAATGCCTACCATGCAAAAATGTTTATTCGCACATCATTGTTTCAATTACTTATTAGACTTTCTAAATATGAAATCTGTGAAGAATTTTTGTCCATTAATGTTTTTATAAGTAAATTTTTATTTGATACATAATAAATCAGACCCTCTTGGATGGCCAATTCTATGCGGATGCGGGAGGCGAGATTTCACTTGAAAACCAAATAACAAGTTGATTAATTTCCACGACTAATAACTGTGGCAAACTTTCAAACGTGAACGTCTAAAGCCCTCCCACAGCAGCCTTGATGGTGCTGGAAATTTCCCTGAACTTGATCCTCGAGGTGGCAAATTCACACAAAAAAAATATATAGGCTATAAAAAATGAGATTAACGAACGATTGTCAGTTTTTTCCCCTTCTTCTTTTTCTTCTTCCAAGTTTCCTACAAAAATAAGAGGTCATTCCCAGCGTTCGCAGGTGATTTTCAACGCTATTGTCAGAGAAGCCCAGCAATTCGCCTCGTTCTGATTAGCTCGCCAGCTGGACCTAACCTCAGGGTCGCTCGCTCTTGAACATCTCTGGATCCTTGACCCCACCCCCAATTCCGCTTCCCCCATCCCATCCCTGTTCCTGGAATTCTCACCTCGTCACGGCTTTGGCCGAGGGGCGTGTCCGGCCCCTCCAATGAGGAAGCTGGATTCCGAAAACCAGTTGTTTTCTGTCGGCCATTCACGTTTATAAAGCTAGTGTTTACACGCAACAGGTAGTTAGTATTTCCTGGTTGCTGGAGGAGAGAAGATTCAGCTCATCATCTGCCATAGAATTAACATGGAGACCAACGTGCTCCTGCTGAGCGCTACCATTGGGGTGCTGTGTGTCCAGCTGGCCCTCGGCTTCCCCTCAGGGGCGCCCCCTGACGTCTGCGGCAACAACCTGGCCCCCATCCATGGGTCCAACCAGGCCGCTGGGTCCTCCACAGAGGCCCCCTTCACCCTAACCGCGAGTGCCAGCTCCTATTCGCCCAATAAACCAATCACAGGTGAGTTGGGATTTATGAAACGTTGGTAGTTTTTGAGAAAAAAAATATGGAAATTTAATCATTAGTTGGGTAATAAAATTATACTAAAAGTGTGTGATAAAAATTATGATACAAATGGGTAACTGAGATTAGTTTTTTATGAATACAAATTTGCACGAAAAAAATCACCAATTATGCTGTTAGTTTGTAACAAAAATTAGTGAGTTTATTTGTGTGGTTAGTTTAACAGTATTTTCGTTCCAAACGTTGTCATTATTGTAAACACACTCAACGGAAGTGGGATCGATTGTGGGAATTGTTGAGTGTCAAAAACAAAATTGTTCAAAATGACGGGTTTAAACTTCCTGACAAATATAACTATAACGGGCGATGACATCCAAGTCATTTTAATTTTATCAAAAATAATAATAATGCAATTTTCACAGAATTATTAAAGGTTGTCAGAGTAATTTGTTTGATTCTACAGTTTGTGCCTGCTTAATTAATGTTAATTATTGTCAAATTGGTATCAGTTTGTATAATATGTTCCATGAGAGGTAATCATTTCTTAAACAAGGAGGACAATGGAGCAATGAAATATTTTATTGATCGTTTTGATCGTGTTTATAGGTAATTTTTTCTATATATAAAAATACAAAAATGCAAACATAGACAAAAATGTATTGGCATGATTCTGAAGTATTGGAGCAACCATGAAAATTCTAACTGTCAATTCCTATAAATTAATAATAATGTTTGTTTGCAAAATTTTCAGAATATCTCAGCTTTCAGGGTTTCAGAATGTTTTTTTTTGCTTAGCATGTTAATAGCAAGATATGCAATCCCAGCCAAAAATCTGATACTCTATCTATGAAGGCTAATTTCTTGATTAAACGGGTGTAAAAGGGGTGTTCCATTTCCACACAATGGGCCTCCCCTATTTCCAGAGCACAAAAAAAAATTCAGGTGACATAAAAAATAATGGACAAAAGCTCAAATTTCAATTATTAATGAGCGTGAACGCTACATATTCAGATTCTAGTTTAGTTTAGAATAGAGCTAGGGCATCCCAATCCATTTATTAATACATTAGAAAGATAAGCTCCCTAGTGGATTTGTCACAAAGTTTAAAATTGTTACATAAATGAAATCAAAGTTGAGCTAGAAAATGCAATTAAGAAACGACAATGAAAACCAGCCCATGCATTTTAAGACACTGCACTAGGCTGGCTTTTAGGTTTAACTGGAAATCGGGTATTTATGGGTCACTAATACCACTTTTCTTTTACGTCAATTTCCTTTAACTACTTCCTCACGAAATTAGTTTACTAGGTTACCATGCTACGTAATGTGGTGCTAATTAATATGCACGACTGCATATATGTATTAAAGTTTTACTGCAGGATGAACCGGTAAACAATGCAGTTTTCTTCTACTTTGCATAGTACGACTGGTTCATTTTTTTTTCTCCCAAAAAGAATTCATATCCAGTTTGGATATAATAATTGAGAGAACCGGTAACACTGGAAAAATTTTCACGAAGACCAGACATCCTCATTTCGATTACCCAGTTACCAGAGTACAATGCATCTCCTTTTTTATGTTAAAAATAACTGCGAATTTATTAGTTCCCATCACTGTCATGGCGTTCATTTTCAAACACACGAATGAAAAACTGGTCGTTAATAGATAATCCAGTTTATAGATAAGCCATTTTATCAATTAAAAATATTACAAAGTTATCACTGGTTTATTACATTTGAATTCAAAATAACAGAATTTTCAATTAAAATATTGTAATTGTACTATACCAAGGAAAGCATCTCCTAACTTTATTAGCATTAAAATTTTTACACTGTTACATTCAAACCTTTGATCCTGATAGAGTAATTTTAAATCCCTTTTACCAAAATGTCTAATGCTTTTCATAAATTCCATGCAATTTTCTCCATTCAAATTTCGCAATTCATTATCTTTGCTATTCACGCCAATAAAAAAACCGGAAATCCCTGTTTGCAGAACTCTAAACGGAAAAAAATAACCACTTATGTTCCAGAAGCAAAAGACAATGATCTCCAATACTTAGATTAGATAACATACTGTTCCAGATCGAGATCTATGATCGCTTTTTTCCAGAGCAATGTCAACCTGTTTAAGTAGTAATCCTGATCTCAGACTCGCCCACAAGCACCACTTATCTAGTTTCAAATTTATTTAGCTCGCAATTTCTTACAACTTCTGTTCCTGGTGCATTCAACTGTAGGGTGCTTCCAATTAAGAGTTATGTTTTTCCATTATTATATCTGCTCGAAAAAAGGTGCTTCGTTTCGCAACAAAGCGATTTTGCATCAGTTGGTTAGCATGTAAAAGGAGTTCGGTTGCATGACCTCCTTGAGTCTGAACGCTAGAGGGCGCTTTTGAGATCAATAAACTCCAGTGACCACAGACACGGCAATGAGAAAGCATCTTTTTCTGACAGCATTGCCACAGGTGAATGGTAGCGGATTTCTTGAAAAGTTTGTTGACCACAAACATGTTACGTCTGATAAGAAAGAAAAGAGGGTGGTTTAGCATGTCATCTATCATTAAACCAGAGCTTTTATTGCTTGAAAATAAGGAGGAAATAATGGCCTTCATGTGAAGAGTGACAGATTGTTGTCCTCATCGAGGTTTTATGTTGTCCATCTATCGATCAAACTATGATGGTCCTCTGTTATTTTTTTTAACAAGGTACTTATGGCAGTTTGTTATTTCATAGTTTAACGTTGTCAGTAGAGCACAAGCGTAAAGTATCGTGGGTATATAAATGTCAGTATTGCAGGGTGTCCCAAACGATATTGCGTATTTCTTTGAAATACAGTTATTCTATTATTGATATTTTGAATTACTTTTCAATAATAAATGACTACGGCATGGCTACTGTTTTTTCTTATATATTTTAGCGAGGAGAAGGAGTGGAGGGGAAAGAAATTGCACTCAAAAGTGAGAACTTTAACTTCATTTCAAAATTTCAAATCGTTTAGCTGCTATACGGAGCGCATGTTGATAAGTTCAGGGATTACAGCCTGTACTTGCACATTCCAAATATCATTACATTTCACTTGCATTCAATCCATGGATTAATCTTGAATTATGGGACTGAAAATATACGATTAGGTATATTACAAGTAGTGTAAATAATTGTTTTACTGTATACAAGTGAACCAGTCATTGTTGTAAAATTCACAGTCTTATATTAATACGCGATGACTTCTGGAACGCTTTGAAAAAAATTTTATGGAAAATTGTTCGATTAAGATAATACTAAAAGCTTACTTTGTCGAGTACGAACTCGAACTTGTATTTAAAAACAAAAGATTTCCTATAAGAGTAGCGACGTATTGGGAACCAAACATGATTTTTTTAATAAACCACTCTTGGAAAGTAGACTTTTTCCAGCTAATCTTGAGATGATTTTTTTCTTATAACAGAAGGGTAATCTTTGTTCTCATTATGGCCTAGCATGATTGACCCTGATTGGCACGCACGAAGGGAGCATTTTCGGCTCAGTTTTCACCCCTACACGTTAACTTCGTTGTCCCGTGTAACGCAGGGCTGAAAACGGTTTAATTCACGATTGAATCAAAGTGTGTCATTTAATTTTTGTTTTCCACTCCATAACGAGCGTTTGTCCTAAAGGGGTTAACGTAGTTGACATCCAAACCGTGTTAAAGCGCTGTTTAATGTCATTTTAGCAGGTAGCCCACATTAACTAGGGAAATTAAATTGAATGAATTTACCCCCAACTGCCTTACCCTTGATTAAAAATTCTCTAAAAAAAAGTAATAATAATTATTGAAACAGTCCAGTGACGCTGAGTCACGTCAAAAGTAGACCTGCATAAAACGGGTCATTGCCGATCATTTCAAATCTTTAAAAAAAAACAGTCGCTAGGTCGAGATTACGTTTGATAAACTCATGCTTCCTTTATGGCTGCCATCATTGACCCCCCCCTTCCCCCACGATTTGCTGATTGTAATAATGTAGGTGATGCCAATGACTGAGACAGCAAGAATCACGCAAAAACCAAGCAAGAAATCAAGCTGGAAGTCCGCCCTCCGGTCGGGGAGACGTTACCCAAAAACACATTTTGCCTTCCTGATGTAGGCTAAACCAGTTGTAGTTCACTGAGCTACATCTAATTAAAACGTCAATAAACCATTTATCTTATTTGCTAAGCCGAATTACTGGCTCGATCGAGCTAATTACAAAGAATATTTAGCGAGGAGGTGCCTTTGCCACAATGCGTTTGATCGCATAATAATTGAAATGCAGGAAATTATACTTCGAAGATTAATTTTGGAAACAAATAGTGTATATCTGAGGGACATACATGTACATATAGTACTCCCAATAGACATGCATACAGTATATCGGAATAGAAATCGGAAAACAAACATTATATGGGAAAAAGCGCACCTGATTGATATGGATTTTACTTCCTAGCATACTACATTACCATGCTGGCAGTAAGGCACTAAGTAGTTGAATTGAAAAATAAGTATGAGTGATAGAACGTGTAATGTCATACATGGTCTGTACAGCATATAAATATAACCCCATATATCGCCATGTTTAACTTTTAACCCAGGAAATTTCAAACTTATAATGCCACATATGCTAAGGACATATTGTACACTATGATGCTAAAGGTTCACATTGACTCTATACAATGTCCACTCCCTTTTTTTTATTTACATCATTTCTCCAACTGTTAATTTGCTTGCAGTTGTTCTCAAAGGTCTGTCAGGACGAACGTTCAAGGGCTTCGTCATCCAAGCCCAAAACGCCAACAGCAGACGTCCAATCACGAGTGGCGAATGGAGCGGCACCTCCGTGAAGGACCTGCCCTGTGCCGCTGTGACTCACACCAGCCCATCAGGAAAGGGCAAACTTGAGCTGACCTGGACGCCGAAAGGAAGCGGAGAAGTGACCTTCGTGTAAGTTTGCTCACACTTTTTCTAAGCCATTTCTTTAATCTTTAACATTTAAAAAAAAAATAACCTAGTAAAACCAAATCACTCCATATTCCAATGGAGTTCATTTAATTTGTGATGTTAACTTAAAAAAACACACAACTTGTGTCAATAAGGATTGTTATAAACATGTGATGTTTTACGGTTAGCTTCTCAATTGTAGCCTGAAAGTGCATACATTTTGTGAAATATTTTGCAAAAGTATTGAAATTGAAAACCTTATACGCACTCCAGGAAGTTTGGGAAACACTGATTCGGACCCAGACAACAATGCGATTTGGACATACAAGTATTTGTGTCTGGTTAGGATCACTTTCACCAGTTATGTCATAATTATTGGTAAAGGGTTATTGGCCTTTGTTCAAGCCTGTGGGCTGACATAACCCATGCCAGTTTATGTTTAGGCCGGGTTTTTTATGGAAGTGCATTTCGATGACGTAAGGCAGACGATAGCAGTTTCTTATCCAAGTTCTGCTGATTAAACCCATTAGGAACGCTATTTTTCTTGCATTTTTTGCGGCTTTTTCTGGTTGCCTTAATTAGAATATCCGTGAGAAGTTTTCCTCCCGTTTTCAAAGAAAGGTTTCTTGCGCACAATTAAAAAAAAACTATTTTTTTTCCGATGGGCGAGAAACAGGCTTCAACCTGGTCGAAGAAGGTAGACAACCCTATATACTGTAAGTCACCCGGATGACCTAAATAGGACAATACTACCAGCGTTTATGAGCTATTCAGTTTTATTGCGCAGGACATGGTCGCGCTAAATTTGCCACCGAGCGCATAAATCACGGGCGAAATCTGAATTCAGACAAAAAAATGTCCGCCGTGGGGCTTAATTATTACTAAAAGCAATGCCCCCTTAATTCAATAAAAATACTTGGTATTTAAAAAATGAGGAGCGGAACCACAGGGTGTCCTTAAAGTATCGAAATTAACAGGACAATCGCATTGAAACCAATCAGATTTCTATCGGTCGCATAACGTTTAACAAAATTTAATTTGTTACAATTAAACGGGGACATTTTTAAATTATAAAAAAACAACGCAAACCCTAGTGTACGACCAATTCTACTTGGGAAAAAAATAATTCTCAATTATAACAAGTATTGGTAGCAGAATTGTGGGGGCAATTTTTGTTTGAATTTGTTTGATTTTCGGAGAACACACCAAACTTTCAAATTCTCCTGCGCTAAACGAGCACAAAACTCAATTCTTTGGATCAACTAAGTATATTTTCAGCAGGTTATTACAAGACATTGATATCAACATAGGACGTCCCAACCTTTTTTCAAATATATTCCCAGATATTCAGTCTGAATTAACATAAAAGTCACATTTTTTTCTCACTGATGTATTTCTCACTACTCCCGTTTTGTTCTCTTTGGCATCTAGGGCCACAGTGGTGGAAAAGTTCGACACGTTCTACACAGACATCCAATCCACTGTCAGAAGTAGCAGCAGTGCAATTTCCAGCAACGATTTCCACGACAGCGGCAAGAAATCTCGCCCTAGCAGCTCTGTGGAGGACATCTTCGGTAGCCAAAGCTTCGACTCCAGGCCCAGCTCCACCCACAAGGAGGACGACGCCCTGGGGGCCAATTCGCAGAGTGACCAGTTCAGCACCTTCTACCAACAGTATCCGGGCTACAGCCAACAGGAAGCTGATCTGGGCGATGGCCAAACCAGCGAGAGCCTCAACTACTTCCGGAATCCTTACTCCCGTTACCCTTACAGCGGCCAGAGCTTCAACAGGCAAGGGGAAGACAGACAACCAGAGGCCAGCGAATCGTTCGCCAATTACCCCTCGCCCAGCGACTACCATCAGCGTTTCGCCCACCCCCAGTACCAGCACCCCCACCAGTTTAGGACACCCGATTGGCACTACCCCCACTTTTAGAACGCCCCTTCTCCCCACCCACAGGTGCCCTTTACTAAGCTAGCTCGTAAATTATATTAGTCTTGGACTCGACCACTGTCCATTGAGTGGTCATCATGTTAGCTCTATTGGCGGGACCCTTGAAAGCACTCTTGCTCTTGTAAATATTTCTTTTTTTATATTTTAATAAAAAAATATAGTGCCGTAATATTGTTTTGTGTTTTTAGTCTTACAGCGATAAGATTTTTATTGTCATTTCGAAAATTTCGAAATGTATTAAAAATGTTTGCATCTAGCAGTTTACTTCTCAAGAAATACTCTTGTTTGAATGAGCAGTTGCTGAACCCATTTTGCGTAAAGTGCAAAAGAAGAAGAGAAAGAAGAAGATGGAAGGAAGGAAGGAAGAGTTAGAAAAAAATCGAACAATTGAAGTAAGCTAGCTCGTTAATTAACGTGACGCTTAAGATAAGTGAAATCAAATTTTAAAAAAAATTGTTTTAGAAAATGTAATTGAATGGCAACATGAATTAACCAAACGTATTGCACCAATGTAAGCAGTGATTGCCGATACACAGGGGCTCGTTGTCCTAGCTCTACTCTTATTTTTAAAACTTCTTAAAATCACTGTAAGTCATCAATTAATGGCGTCAAATTCACACGTTTTGAAAGATATTAAGTTATCAGAGTAAATCAAAATAAAATTAATTTAAATTCAACATTCAACTTTGCCACACTTTGATTTGGGAGTTTTTTAGCGAAGAAGTATTTTTTTGCGAAATGCTGGCTTATAAATAAATCATCCAAGAATAGTTAAACTTTGCTTACGCAGCTATAATGATAGTCGAAATGTACGGTATTACCGGTAGACTTATTGACTTTAAAGTCGTCTTAAAATAAAAGTATCGTCAAGAGTATCGTAATCAGATTCTGCCTCGTTTTTAGCCAACCAAGTTGTTTGTTCAGCTGCATTGACAAACGGTCGATTTCACTGCAGGACATTAATCTTTAATCCCGATTGAAAATACAAACGGCTACCGATTTATTCAGATTCAATATTTACGAGAATGAATCAATCACTTAATTCACTGCATCAGCTTATCAGGCCAATTCCATAGACCCCAGCGCCATCTATCAAAACTTTGCATAACTGTTAATATAGCAAACGTGTTTCAAGGCAAAATGGAGTCGTGAATTACATTTTGTTTTATTTACTGAAGCGCATACATTGCCATTTGCTATTAGAACAATAAACATTGTCAGTAAAGTTAAAGAGCACCTCTTACATGACCAGTATTGCTGTCAGTATACCCAATAATGAAGTTAAATATATGAACAATCGGATGTTAATGATAATTTAATTTTTAATACCATGATATGTTGTGATAATGACAGTAATAAGCGTGTTTTGTCCTCTTAAGGGCCTGTCCATAAATTTTTACGCTAATTGAAGGAATATTTTATGCTGCCACAACAACTCTTTAACACCTTGCCTCTTAAGAGAGGTTATCAGGGAAAGAAATTATCTTGTGGGCCGTAATGATTCTATATAGAATAACAGAATAATAGAAGAAGAAATATCTTATTTGTCTCCAAAACCATTGTTATCAGCTGCTTCTGTAAAGCCACGAAAGTCCGTCAAGCATTTATATTTTCTGCCAACATTCAACTGCATTCTGCATTTTTAAAGGTCTTATTTTTTTAAATGCTATCGCGTGCGACATAACCCAAGTTTTTTTAAAAAAGCGGGATCACAAATCATCGATGTTAGCCTACATTTTTATTATAAAAAAAGTGGCCCATAAACATGATTAATTAAAAATGGAAAGTCATGACTGAAAGTTTAGAAAACAATCAAACAATAAAGATTCAACACAAAAACACATATCTCTTACACAGCTCATACAATCTTTACAACAATATTTCTGAAGAATAATATTTAATAGAACGCCATATGAGAAAACTGATAAAAACCGAGCTCACAAATGTTGCATTTTAAAATAAGTACGTACACGTGCATACGATTTACGTCACCCGTGTCCAAACTCAGAGTGAAACTGCCTA
>JAQIXS010004208.1:0-15767 GCA_034700785.1 Rossiulus vilnensis
TTGCTTTTCGTGCTCGCCTTTCGAACCCGTTCTGCTAAACCGAACGCGTTCGGAATCCTGTCTGAACGGGGTATTAGAGGCCCCGTGAATTTGGATCGAAATAATATTGAATTTGATTTTGAAAGTGAATTAATGTTTGTTTGATAATATTACAACATATTGTTTATCAATGTTTGTTTTGTTTATTAAAATTGGTTTATCAAGATTTTGTTGTTCAAAACGTATCGTTTTCAAAGTGCAAAAGGGGCCCCGAGATTTTGATGGCTTAAGTGCCTCTACATGGGTGAATCCAGCACTGAAAGCTGTCCAAACTGCAATCGCATGAACACTTGCAAGCAGAACGGTAAGCTTATAGCTATCTTGCATCACTGAACCAGCTCTGTGGCACTGACCACTTGGCGCTGTGACTCAAGGGTCAGTCCAAGTGGTCGATCCAATTGGAAGAGGCTGGCGGGGCGGGGTGGGACAAGATCTCTAACAATGTGTAATCCAAGTTAAAATGATCATTTTTCCCCAGTGTACAACATCACTGTTAATGCAGATTTATTTCAGCAAAGAAAACCCAATGTTAGAATTCATGAGTGTCCTGAAATTTATAAGTTGCCCCTACGCCTACGGTGCTTGTTCTTCTAGGCGTGTTGGAGGTGCGCCATCTTGGATTCACATTGTTCTAGCATGATGCAAGTGAATGAGGAATTTAACTGAGCAGGGACAAGCGAAATAAAGAATTTTGGCACTCAATGATTGCAGTAAAAGTGTACATATAAGTAAGTCTGCAGACTCGTTTATGCTTTTGGTCCACTAAGAGTTCAAGCAAGTGGACAAGTAGTCCTGAAGGGGAGCCAACCTACAGGGAGTGCAGCTAACAAGGGCATGTCCAGGTTCCAAGAACTTTTGGTTTGGGTTGAAACGGGTAGTTTCCTTCCATTCCCTTGACACCCGTAAACGTATTTAGCCATCTTTAAATTGATTTTAAAATGTTTGCATCATTAATTACGAATAATCAAGGTTTTTTATCATTATAAAGACAAGCAACATTACAGAGGCGATACACGCAGGCCTACTTTATATTATATAAGAACGCTATGACGTTTTGTATGGAACATTTGTTATTCATTTGATTTCCAATACGACTTTTATGAATATCGAGTCGTCTTTTAAATACTTCGCATTCTCGAGGACGGTTTGATCGGTGAAATTGCGAACAATGAAAAAAGGTTCTAATGCAAATTTGTGGTTAAATTCGTTTTCGAAATCGAGGACGATGTCGTCTTTTTCAGGCGAATCCGATTGATCCAGGAGATGCACGGTTATTTTACTCCAAAATGAATCCGGAAGAAGGGCATCATTTTCTCCATGCAATGGGTTTACGTACACAGTCGTGGGCCTGACCAACACTTCTTTTTCACGCATATCGCCTTCAAAACAGAAATCGACGTCGAAGAGATATCCGTCTTTGCTGGATTTAAATGGGGGGCTTTTCGTGCATCGTTGCAACCCTTCAATTTCATTTTTCTTGAGTTTCGAATAGTTTTGGATTTTCCAGAGCAGGACGCCATTGTTGGAAGCCACTCGTTTGTATGTGAACGGAAGTGGCTCCAAGACGATCAGGATCAGAAGTCGGTGGTTTTTCAGATATTTGCTTTCACCTTTAAGCGGTTTTATGCCGAATTGCACACGGAAAGCTTTGAGGTGCATCAGTCTTTCGTCGTAACTCATGCCGAAATAAGGTCTTTTGATTACTTGCGAATTGTCCCTGGAAGACGAATTACTCTGGTCTAACAAAATGAATTTCCTGGAGTGCAGAAAGGGTTGTGATGCGTTGCGTTTAACGGATTCGTCCTCGCACAATTCGAGCAAAACTTGAGCGTATTCAAATCTAGTGAAGTACGTGCTCAGCCAGGGCTTGATTTTCATTCCGTTTGATATGTTGAATATTTCATCGCTATGAATCGTGCTCGTTTTTTCTTCTAATAATTTCTGCAGCTTATCCTCATTCACATTCCACAGAATGACGTCCGGTGGCATCTGAGTGAAATCTGTTTTTCGCAAAACAACAATCGTTGAAAAATATTAAATCCCGTTTAATGTTATATAACACGCTGGAAGAAAAAACATGCGGAGAAACGATTAAAAATACACGGATGTGTATTCATAACTGGCTTATATTGATAGTATATGCTACGGTGAAATCTTATAAATAACTCTATAAATGTATCAGTAACATATTTGTGATATGTTGCACATATATTAGTAATAAATTTTCAGTATATATTTTATTGAAACACTCAATTGAAATATTCACTATTGTGAATTGAATTTTCAGAATACATTTTATCGAAACACTTAATTAAAATACTCTTTATTATTAATTCAATTTTAAGAATATATTTTATAAATACACTTAATTAAAATATTGCTCATTAAGAATGTAATTTTAAGAATATATCTTATTGAATAATGAATTTTGAAAATCCTGTGTTAGAGCAATTAATCGTTATTGTTTTGTCATTGTGAAAACAACTTAATAATTGCCATACCTTTTTGTGAATTTATCATTTCGTTTAATTCGTCTCCAACGGAGACGCTGTAATTTTTTTCTATCTGATCCACTTGTTGCTTCAGCTCAGACCATTTCTTCTGAATTTCAATCTAAATATTTCAACAAGAAATTTCCATTGTTTCAAGTTTTGAATTCAATCTTTCACAATAATAATAATAACACACTGTATGGAGTGATAACCATTTGTGTATATTTTAGATAATTGATTTTTAAAAATTATAAAAATGTTGCTTAAATTTCATAAAATCTTAAAAAATCATGCTTGGATTGTAATAATTATAAAAATTATGCTTGAATTTATAACAATTATAAAAATTATGCATGAATTTCTAAAAAATCATGAAAATTATGCTTGGTATTTCTAAAAAAATCCAAAAAATATGCTTGAATTTATAAACATTATAAAAATTATGCTAGAATTTATACAAATCATAAACAGTATGCTTGATGTTTCTAAAAATTATAAAAATTATGCTCGAATTTCTTAAAATCCTAAAAATTTTGCTTAAATTTGTAAAATTAAAAAAAATTATTGATGACTTTCTAAACATTTTACGCACAGAATATTTTAGATTTCCGGTTTCACTTTTTTTTCTAAATGTTTCATTGTGCTGCATTTACGAGAATTTTTTCTTAGCCATTTCATTTTTGCAGTAAACGTTTACCTTCTTCTTCTTTTTATCGTGTCTCGCTTTTGTGGCGTTTTCGCAATTTCCCAGACACTCTTTCAGTAATTCTATTTCCGTTTTAAAAGTTTCCGTGCTCAGAAGGTTTGCATCAGTTAGCTAGAGCAGAATATTATTAAGTTAAAGTTTTAATTTTTTTTGTAATAATAAATTATGAATTATGCTTGATATTTCTATAAATTTCTAATAAATTATGCTTGGATTTCTAAAAATGTCTAAAAATTATGCTTAAATTTCTAATGATTTCTAAAATTATTCATGGATTTCTAAAAATTTCTAAAAATTATGCTTGATAGTTCTAAAAATTTCTAAAAATTATGTTTGATGCAAATCCATCACCTGTTTTAGGACGTTTTTTATTTCTTTGAATTCCTCGGAAAATTTTAACAATAATTCGCCGACAATTTCGCTCTTCAGTTGCGCCATTTCCGTTCTAATTATTTCCTCTGATTCGTTGCTGTCTTGGTCATCCGTTAGCTAAACGACAATTAAATGCAATCAACGTGTACATTAAATGCATGCTAAACACTTATTAAATCTATCCACCAATTAGGGAGGCACTGTGCAAAATCCTCTTTTTAATTTAAGGAAATCCAATTTTTATATTTCACTTACGGTCCCTACTGTTCGGATTTAAATCCTGTGATTTAATGGGTTGTTTGAAAACTTAATTCCGAATTTATCAGGCGGTTATTAATATGCTAGATGTTGAGCTGCATTATTGGAAGAGCAGTTACGATTGGAATTGACTAAAAATATAGATCAAATATAAAACTGATCTTCATGTTTTTCGACTGAAGTAGGTTAAAATTACGAGTTCTATTCACCTTGAAAGGACCAATTAATTTTTTTAATTAAAATTATTTTCGTAAAGAACTTTGCTTCAAAGTGCCTTCATTAGTTTTCACCACATTTTGAGATACACTACTTATTTGAAATGCTAGCATCCCAGACATCCCTTAAATGCCATATTTTTTGTTTTTGTTTAATTATTCTATATTATAGCAAAATATCCCGTATCTCCTATATTTTCCAATTTTTAGCAAAATATCTTATAATTTACAATTTTTAGCAAAATGTCCTATTTTTATTATATTTTAGCAAAATATCCTATATTTCCTAATTTTTGGCAAAATATCCTATGTTGTCATATTTCAGCAAAATATCCTATATTGTCATATTTCAACAAAATATCCTATATTTTTATATTTCAGCAAAATATCCTATAGTTTCTATATTTTAGCAAAATATCTTATATTCCCTGTATATAGAAAAATATCCTATATTCGCTATATTTTAACAAAATATCCTATATTTTCTAATTTTTACGAAAATATTTTATAATTTACAATTTTTAGCAAAATATCCTATTTTTCCTATATTTTAATAATTTAATTAAGTCATTATCTACGTTTTCTTAGATTTTGACGAATTGTAGGTATCATTTCTTCGCTCCTTTTAATTCGTAGTATTTCTAAGCAATTTTTGTACAGCAATTTGTCCCAAAATATTGGATTGATAATTGAGGTTTTTAAAAAAGCACTTTATATTCTTGTATATGTGTTTAAAATATCACTGCAACAGCGAATGAAATTAAGCATGGATAAGAAAATAATTTATCCTATATTTCCTATATATATATATATATATATTTTATGAAAAATAGCTGGGAGATATTTGATAATAGTATTATTATTATTATTATTATTATTATCATATTTCTTAATAGTGTTTTGACATAGGCTGCATAAGAAGTAAACTATTGCATTGCCTGCTTTGTTCTGGAATTAGTACTGTGGAAGCTCGTTTATCCGAGGTTGTCAGGACAGTGACTATTCTCGGATAATCGAGCTCCTCATATAATCAAAAGTATAGTTGAAAACAAGGGCAACTGTATTTTGTTCAGTAAGAGGTTTTTAAGACATGTCCATGCATAGAGTAAATACGAAATATATAAAAAAAATAATAGCTTTATAATCTGTTTCAATCAATTTAATCTGTTTTAGTTATCTTTAACAACTTTCCAAGCAGCCTGGTACGTTGCCACTCTTCCCCTTCTTGTTACGATCTGCTCGAGACCTCGGTTAATCAGAATGCTTATCCGAGGTTGCTTGCACCTCGGTTAAGCCTCGCTCCTCGGATAATCAAGCTTCCACTGTAGTCCAATTAACTCTCGAATTAGTATAACCACCAGGGACAGATGCAACAAACGACTTAACTTACCTTGACTGGGTTTTGAGTGCTTTGATCAGACCGGTTAATTTCAGTCGCAGTGGTGATCAGTAATAATGACAGTACAATGACATGCGACTTCATTTTCACTGAAATTAGTGATAATACCTGCTATGCTGGATGTTAGTTGCGTTATGTGAAATGATGATGGCGATGCCTGGAAACTTTTAAATTTAAAACACAAAAGATGAATTCGTGATTGAACCAAAACTTATTTATATTGCATGATGGGTTTGATATATTTACACTTTGATCTGCATTTGATCGTCAATTTAATTAGTTATTTGAAAGAAGTGTCGAATATCTATCTGTTGCTGACCACGTTCACATGAATAATATGCTAACCTTGATGTCTGTTTTCGGTAAACATTAATACTTTCGGATGTTTTTTATTATTTGTTACTAATTATAAATTGATCGTTGAAATCATTAATTTAATCCGCTTGATGAAGTCTAGACTGTTTGTGATATGTTCATTACGACACTTGACATTTAAGCTTGCTTTTAACTTGGCTAATTGGCTACTGATGTGTGACAACGTGAAACGGTCAGGGATAGTTAAGAAAAACTCCGCCTGTGCTCGAAAATCAGGGAAAGTTTGCGAAATTTTTTTAAGAATATGCACTGAATTTTGAGTGCTCTAAGCACTAAGGAGTTGTTTATAAATGTTAATATTTTTGATTATTTTATTGATAAAAATGTAAAAGCCCAGGAATAACTAAAGCTATAGAAAGAAGGAAAAATAGTAGTTTGATATTTATAAAAATCCGTTACGATGTTTTTACTATAGAATTTATCAAAAAGTCAAAGAAATATATTTGGGGTAATCGTTATCAGAGATGATTACTGGTTCGGCTAATCAACGCATTGCATTTGTCAAAATAATATTTAAAAATCTGCCACCAAAAAGTCAAAGAAATTGCATATTCATCTTGAATTGAATTAAATTGGTTACATTTCAGAAGTGGTGCTACTAAACCGCTGTGCTGCATATTTCTTCAGTAATGTTACTTATTGGGATATTTATCACTACTTTTTTTGACATGCAATCCAAGGTTGTTGTTTTTTTTGTTTTTTTTAAATACACGAAACTTTTTGCGATATTTCTAACAAGTGTTTTTCATTAAAAAAATAATAATACATGTACTTTATATAAACGCTATGAACGTAATTAACAACATCAATTTACAGTAAAACGTAACGTATTTGCTTGCATATAAGCCACACTTTTTGTATTTCACAGATTTTTAAGATCCGAATAAGGGATGCGTCTTATAAGCGCACTTTTCAAAAAAAATGGCATCCCCTTTCATTTGAAATTTAACCCCGAGAGATAAAGGTGGTTTTTTACATTTAAGGTTTTTCGAGGCAATTTAATCTGCTTTAGCAAAGAAAATTGACTCTCGATAATATACTAATTAAAAAGTGAGTTTTATGAAAGACTCAATTTTTTCTTCAAGCAAAGTTCCAGTTTTCGCGATGCGGCTTATACGCGAGCAAACAAACACGGCGTACGATTTTGTAATTTATTTCATTCCTACAACAACGTCTATTAATATTGAGTCGTATTTGAAAAAAGCGTCCGCATATTTCTGACACTATTTACATGTGTATGTAATCCGAGTTAAATTTCCTAAAACAAAATTCTTAAAATTTCATCAGTCAGGAACAAAGCACAAAGGCTGTCAGTGCCGGATTATCCAATAGGCCAAGTACATGAAAAGACTTTCATGGGTCTGCTTAAAAAGGACCAGGAGGTTCTTACCCACTCGTGAAGGGTGCCAAACCATAACTTACCAGGCGTAAAAATCAACTTTTTCAGGAGAGGGAAAAAACTATGGTTTCGTGAAAAGTATAGATAGCACTAATATGATCTCGTTCAAACGACAAGTTCAGACGTTATGCACCTATGAGGTGTTTTTTTTTAACGAAAGCATAAACAAGGACTTTGTAAAAAAATTGTTTTTGCTGAAATTGTACCAAACAGTCATATGCGCCACCTGTATGGCACCGCAAATGGACGCTCAAAACGCCCTCTTCTCTTGTAGCAAGTAGGACAGCAGCGCATTGATATCATTCATTACTTCATTTTGACGTCTAGGTTTAAAACCCACTTCTGAAACATGTTTTCAGGAACATTGACGTGGTTTTAAGGAACAAAAATTGAATGACCTTTATTCGTGTCCACCCTATCAAGGTTTTCTGTCAATTCACGCGGATGATTTTCAATTTGGGCCAACAAGGGGTTATTCGCATATTCAGGGAGTTTCATCAAAATTCCAACAATTTTCGGCTGCTTCTATGGTCATTTTTGAGCTTTTTTTAAGAAGGGAGATTTCACCCCCAAAACTCACCCTTGCGCACGGCTATGTTTGCTCGAGTGATTTTTAATATCTTATCCTTGGATATCTGCAGTTTTTAGAGCTGAAATTTTTGTTGTTGCACTTTCCATCCAACCAAGAAATAGTCACGCATTGCCTGCCACAAACTATTGTTTCATTGTAGCATTACGTTCTCCACAAGGCCAAGGAATGTCCCAATTGCTTCCTCATTAGGCCTACTGTAGCAGGGCAATGGCCCTTACAATGTTGTGAACTAAGAAAATTTATGTTGAGGGATTTAACGCTTAATACTTTATGGTTTGGCGCCTTTCAAATACATGTATACTACCTGTTAGTTAATAAACGGTTTTTTCTTCTTGCTTAGATAAACCAAGTTCATTTATTTCATAACAAATACATCTTTTAGGTCTCAGTTGTTTTTTATTTAACAATAAATTTGTCTAATTGACAAGCTTTAATCCCATCCATGAAAGGTGTATGTATTTTGCCTACCAAAGCGTCCAACTTTGACGTGTCCAAGTGGGAGTCATAAGGTCGTGGTGCCCCTTGGGTTGGGCGACTATCTGCATCAACGTGATCCATGGGAAGTCCCAATGCCTTTGATAATATTTGTATCATGCCATATTTAGTCATGGCTTCACGTCCACTGTAGTGGTAAATCCCATGGAATTTCTTCGGGTGATGCTGCAAATGATAATAAAAATTCATTTAACATAAGTTTCAACGAATAACAGGAATTCTAAATAAATCTATATCCACCTTCAGTGCATAGTTGACTAGCCTATAGCATGCTTCAGCCACGTCATCAACCAAGGTGGGATAACGAATTTCATAGTCAGAAATTGTGCATTTGCGATCTACATCCATCAGATTTTGGAGCAAGCCACAAACCACGCTCTCTTGGAGATTCTCCACCTGACCATACAGTACCGGAACTCGCAGAACGCACGAACCTAAAAGAAATGGCATCTTGCATACCCGTACTTTACAAACCCTGCAAACAAGTTAATCACACATTTTTGCTTAAAATACTTCTAAAAAGTGCTCAATAGTTATTTTTTATGATTTCAAATTGTCCAGTTTATTTATAAAAAAAAATTAAATAAACTTGAAAAAACCGTTATGCACCATCTTCAAAGGCTGTACTGCGGGGAAACACTTATTTCAGTGGTTTTTCAAATGCATTTATTTTTATAAACAAATGGAAGATTTCCAAATTATAAAAAAAATTAACTCTGACCAGAGAAGACTATAATTTTGCAAGGAGTAAAAATAGTTTTTCGTAATTATAATAAGTAATTGATGCAAGAAATTGTGTATTTTTTGGCATGATGAATATATTCTGTCGACTTTAGTTGGGCCAGAAAGAACTTCATAATTTGAAAAACATATCTACCTTTGTGTGCCTCAAGGGTTACATTTTCCCCCTCCAATTTGGTAACGCCATATTTATTTAGAGGATTGGGGGTGTCCGGTTCAGCATAGGGTGGATTGGTACCATCAAATACATAATCGGTGCTGATGTACACCAGCACGGCACCGGTTTCGGCTAAAACAGAAAAAAAAATATATCAGTGTTCTACTGCCATTTGAAAAGCACAACAGAGCTGAAAAGATGAGCAATATTTGAAATGTGCCAAACCATAAGGTCTATTTATTCACAGAAAGGGTGAATGCACCGCTAATGGAAATGGAGTATTTTACATTTGGGGGAGTTGGGCAAATGTGACGAGATGGCAGTACATGCAGTAGTTCAAAGTAGTTCAGTAGTATGTAGCATAATATAGAGTAAAGAATTACAAAATGGTATGCATGTAGCAAAATAATGGCAGTGGGATGCTAGGCCGGGGAGTGAGCAAAGTCACGTCCATGTTTGAATCGTGGTTTCATGGGCGCAACGATGAAGCAGCTTTTTCCATGTCCACCTTACCAAGGTTTGGGACATCTGAGGTTTTTAACGTTCGAATGTTTTCCTGCACCTTTCATCCAATAAAGGAATAGCTCGGTATTGACTACTAGGCCTACAAATGGATGTTCCACATTGCATTAAAATTACGTTGGGCACTTACGACCTTATGATTTGGCCCCCTTCGTTTGTACAACTTCAAGGGACCCTTGGTGGGAACGTTGTGGGTTACTTTGCTCAATGTTTGAGCAACAGTATACATTATTTTTCATTGCAATGAGTATCTTTATCAATTTACCTGCAAGCTGGGCGATATACTGCGATGCATTTACGTTCAATTTGAAAGCTTCTTCGTATTTGTTGTCGACGGTGTTGCAGTTTCTCTCGGCTGCACTGTGTATTATCACGTTGGGCTAAATGGAAAATGTTTTATTATTTATTTTGCCATATATGTGTGAATTTACAGTGCGCTTATTGGGGTGTTTATAGCTTTATGGTCGTTTTTTATGATGGTTTTTGTTTATTAAAGAAGTGAGCGCAGCTCGCAAGTGGAAACAGTACTGAAAGTGAAACCTGTCAAATTTAGCACCTGTTTACATTGACCGATTTTTTGGGTCCTTTGAAAAAGCCAAAAGTGCTAATGTTATTTTTATATATATTGACCACTTTCCCGTTTACCCAGTTTTTAGTCATTTCTTTCCGTATTAAATTTGGAATTCCAGCTAAATATCCAGACGTTATATTTTCTTGAAACGTTACCCCCCCGCCCTTCACCGAAAGTCCTTTATGGATGACCCCTAACTACGCGTATTTAGTTAAGTAAATACGTGCCTGTGTGCGAATTTACCCGTACAGTGCATATAAAGTAATAAGTTGTGAATTGTTTCAACAATTTTAAAAATTCCATCTTCAGAATGTACGTTCCATGCCGTAATTTGAAATAATTTGTTAGTAAATTAAATATTGCACAATATTACTGGTGCTTTTTTGTAGTCCTAACTGATCAAAATTGAAAACACATTTTCGAAGCTACGAGATCAATATTGGCAGTGACATTTTTCAGAATGCAAATTCCATACTGCATTTTCAAATGAGATTTTGGTAAATTCAATTTTGCACCATATTATACCGTACTGATGTTTTCTTTGCTGATTAAAATTTGCAATAGAAATTTTTGACACAATAAGATCAATATTGATTGTAAAAATTAATTTAATGTACTTGTAATCTAAGTATGGCATCAGCAACGGCAAACTTGATGCTTCTATTGAAAGAGCTTAATCTTAATCATAATGAAATCTTAAATAAAGAAGCTAATGAATACATATACATGTAATCTTTAAATGAAAGTGATAATAATTAACTTTTGTTTCAGGTATAAGAATTTGGAGAAAAAAAACGCATTGTTTTTTTAAATTTTTTTGTCGATGCATTGACCACCTAACTACCATGGTGGAGAGATCAGTATGATCAACACAGTAGATATCAGTACAAATATACTGATATTAGTAAAAATATGTAGTGATATCACTACCCATAGGCCTACTAAGATTAGTAGTCCCAAAAACCACTATAATACTGATATCACTAGGCATGCTGATAACAGTAGTCCCAAAAACTAGTATATACATGGTGATATCAGTATAAAATCATACTGATATTACAAGTAGAGAAGCAAAGCAGGTTAAAGGGTTCCAAAATGAGCACAGATTTGGCGGATTTTATGAGCTGCCCTTACCTTATTTTCCAGTATGGTGCTTCGCATGGATTCCCTGTCTAGCAAATTGACCTTTAGCAGTCCATTTCCAGCCCTTGAACGCGCAAGGCCAACGACCTTCCAGTCGCTCTTTTCGCCGAATTTCCGCATAAAAGCTCGACCCAGAAGACCGGAAGCCCCGGTCACGAGGACAGTCTGGGGGCTCGGAGTAGTCATTCCAGCGGCGAATTATTCCAGACAAGCTGATGATTTCAGTGATATTCACTTGATTCAGTTGTAGCCACCAAGAGCTTGAAAATCCAACGATTTTTGAACTAACCTTAATTCTCGAATGAGACTGCAGATTTTGGGGCTCAGTTTGCATAAATAATCTCCCTCGATTTCCTGGTTTGCAACTGGTACTGGAAGTGTGCCAACCTAGAGCGATTTCGTGTTATCGTCAAAGCGCGTTTCATTCTAGGTCGAAATGTTGAACTGAAAAGAAATGGAGGACACGTGAGTTCGTTTGAAAGCATGCAATTGAACGCATGCAGCTGCCATCCAACCTTGAAAAATTGTGAATGTTCTAAGTTTGGCTCTACGGAGGAAATCGATATGGATGATGCATCTGAGGGGTTCATGCCTCTGCATGGCTACGCCCCTGGACTTAACTTGTACCAGGGCCTGGTAAAACTGCACATGATTAGCACATTACTATTTGGATTATTGTGTTGTGAGGCCCGCGCAAGGATCGACCTACTCGTACAGTCCTTTAACATATTTTTGTGAAAGTTTTTTTTTTTTCAAAATGCATGTTTTTGGGGTTTTCACTGACCTGGCAAACCTGGGATTTTCGGGGAAGTAGGAACAACCTGGAAAAATCGGCATGAAATTTGCATGCAGAAATCAGAGAGCCTGCCTTAAATTAGCATGATGTCGAATGCATAAATTCTTGATGAAACTGCTCAAAAGAGGGCGAATCGAACAGGGCTCTGTACGGTGACTGACCCGGAAAACTTGTAAAAGTCAGGGTAATTTCCAGTGTTCGTGCAAAAGTCAGGAATATTTTCATTACGTAAAATGCCAGGAAACGGAAATTTGAAATGACCGACTGTAATATGATATATGAAATGAAATGATGATCAACCATACATACACATAGTTATTGGGAAATTTGTATTTCCACAAAATGTATTTAAATTTATGCTTTGTGATCTTGTTTCTGGTTCTAAACTGTTGATTAAAGGATAATTAAAATCAAATTTTACGTACAAAATGGTGTTTAAAATAAACGATCAACCTGTTTTGGCAAAATTTCCCTTGTGGCGTTCTTTTAAACAAATTAAATAGTATAACTCCCACCTTAGGGTTTACAACCCAACTTAATTATTTAGTTGACGATGGCGTGCTTTTAAATCGTATTTCTAAAAAGATATTGTTTTCAAATGTAGACTAAAGAACTAAATTACAGGATAAGTTTTTCAAAATTGTTCAGCCATGCTCTTAAAAAGACGGCATCTAAATGAAAACTATATGGCTTTTGGTCTTGTTATTTACGAAAAAAAAATGTACCCATACGAACAGTAAACATCACTGATTATAAAAACACTTAATTAGCCATTTTTAATTTAACGTTTACAACTTTTAAAATACTAAATAAAAATGTCAGTAGCTAGTACGGTTTGTTTCCATTTTATTCTGTGAACCTTTTGTTTTTGATAAAAGTCAGGGATTTCATTTCGGTTGGAACCATGGTTAAATTGGGAAAAAAGTGCTTGTATCATTCACATACTGTATTTATAAATCAGAAAATCTGTATATAGAAATATCAACCAAAATCCATACAGTGGAATTAATCCAAATTCCCCCTCCCTCAAATTTTTGAAAATTACATGCTTACTGCGTTCCTTTGATTAACAATATTTTTAACAAAATATAGGCCGAAACATTTTAGGTTTTCAAATTTATTTGCCTGTGGCGTTCCATTAATTAATATTCCTTAGCAATTTGTTGTTGTTATAAATTTTGGAAAGTTTTGGAACATTTTCACATTGATTGAATAGCCTAGTTTCACAATTGATTAGTGATATTTCTAATCACATTTGTTTCGTAAAAATATAGACCGAAACAACTCGGTTTTTAAAATTGTTCGTAAAATAATAGTCCACAGCATGTTTTTGAAGAGAATAAAAGTGTAGCCTAATATCATAATAAATTGTTTAAGTTTCTGCCGGTTGCGTCACTTTAAGCAATGTTTCTAAGCAAATTTTACGTAGAAAACTTTAGAAAAATGTGGTCGAAGATGTCCCCGTATTCAGCCTTTTTTTACGAAAGCTAACCATCGATTAATATTCCATATCAAAATTATTTGGAGAAATATACGTTAAAATTTACAGTTTTGGAAGTTTTTTCTGGAAAATTTTCACATACAGTATTCTTTTGAATGATGGTATTCGTAAGCGTATTTTTATTAACATGTAACCGAAAATCCAGGATGTTATTTATATCACTTTTGTGACTTATCTTACCTTTTTTATTTTCTGCACATTTGCTGTTTGCTGCTGACCTGCAAGGCAAGCTGGCACTTAGGACAGACGGACAAATGTTTGTCGTAGCGAAAGCTTCAAATCCGGCTTGAAAAACCGGATGTTGTTCAACTCGGTTGTTGTGGATCCGTGATACGCCCACGTGCCACCCAGTAGAATCAAGGTCACTGATTTTGAAAGGGATGTGGTTATTATCCAATCTTTTAAGGATGTGTAAAAGTCAACAACAACTGGTGAATGTCTTGCACTGTAATTAGTGAAACAGGCCCAAGGCCACACAACCTTCATTCATTAAATCAATTATCAGTTGCTAGGCCCAGCCACGTGACTTCTAGCCCACCCCTATCAAGACCGTGCGATAAAATAATATCTATATCAAGAACAGGATGAGGAGTGCTTATCAGATGTGTTGCTGATTTCGTGCTGACATTCGCTTTGGGATTCGATATAAAGTTAATTTGGATTAGCCATTGAGAATTAGTTGGGATCAACTACAAGGTAAGCTAAGAATACTACTTTGTTTTAGCTGCTAGCATCTGCTAGAACTGTTGATACTGGCTATTGTGTATTTCCTTTACCGTATTGTGTTATCATTTTTTACGTTGAAATTGCTGCCATCAAATAGACAACACTAATAAACATTACCGTATTATAAGTAACACTTGGGTATTTGTATCCGGTAAAATCGAGAGTGAGGTGAAAAGAGCTTGTAATAAAATCCGCCGCCAGGGGTCGCGCGCGACAAGCGCTGAAAAGCCCGCCAAATTCAAAAATGACGCACGCTGCTCACGGGAACGAAGTACCATCTTTGCTCGCGTATAAGCCGCACTTTTTCCCCCAAAAAAATTTCGGAGATAAAGAAAGGGATCATTTATTCAAAAATTCCATTAATGACGTCGCTTTTCTATTATCCCATGGAGGGGGAAGGGGTGAGTATTGGTAGTTTGAAATGGTTTTGCAAGAAAATGTAATCTACTACAAGACAAAAATTAATTCTCAATTATAAACTAAGTAAAGAGTTAGTTTTATGAATATATTATTTTTTCTCGAAACGAAGGTTCAACTTTTGGATATGGCTTATACGCGAGTAAACACTCTGATACTAACTCCCCCACTCCCTTCCCCCTTTTTTAAAATGATTCTGAACGTTTATATGGAATTCCAGCCGCAAGTTGTGGGCCAATGAGAAACAAATTAAACCAATTTAGTCTTTGGGCAGCAATTTGTGTTTTAGCAAAAAATAAACTCGTACTAAGCAATACCGAATATTTATTTTCACTTAGAGCGCCTTATTATAGCATTATTTCTAAAGTTAATATTTGTGAATATTTATCTTGGAGAAATATAGGACACACTCGGCAATTTGTGGCGAATTTGTCGATAATTTTCGCCTCCGGTCATCCTTTAATTAACGGATAAGCTAATTTTGTGCAAAATTTGATCCAAAATCCATGATATGTGAACTTTGTTTTCAATCTATTGTAAAGTTTTTATCTATTGTAATATCGGTTTCTTTTTTATGCATTTGGCGTTTAATACTTTACTGAGATTTCGTATCAATTTTTGTTAAAGAAATATAGGTTATAGATCATAATTTGTGATGAATTTTGACATGTTTGCTTACGTTTTTTCTTAAATTAACGGATAAGCAAACTTTGCTCAGAAGTTTTTCTCAGCAACGAAATGTCCGATTTAAAATTGGAAAAAATGCGTTTTGTCGGCAATTTATTCCTCTTTATAATTCACCAAGTTTGAAAAGGATTTTTTGCTAAATTTCTCTGGAGAATAGCCTGCAA
>JAQIXS010004209.1:0-15762 GCA_034700785.1 Rossiulus vilnensis
ACTTTTCTTATGTCTTAGAGACTGGCATAAGTTGACAATTGGTCAAAATTACTAAAATGTCCAAGTGGTCCATTCTGAAAAATTTCTGGGGGTGCCAGTCAACCTCCTGGAGGGTGCCTGGCACCCCCCTTCCTACGCCAATGCCGTTTATTTATAAAAAAAAATTGAAAGGAAAGCGTTGAAAAAATTCGAAGACGGTTGCATTGCAGGGAAAACCGGTTTCAGGAAATTTGTTATCAACTTTATTTTGGTTTTATTTTTTATAAATAAACGGGGTATAATAAAACAACAAATTATGCGAACCTTAGTGGACAACCATTTCAACACGAGGAAAAATTCATTTAGCAGATTTAACAAGTATTTGAAGCAAAAATGTGGGAGCAACAAGATTTAACTGCGTGGGAGTTTACAGTATGGGCATCCTTTTGGGTCCTAGGAAGTATCTGTAGGCTCCATGTTATTATTGCGCTTGATTTTGTTTCTATTTTCATCGTTTTTTCAGGGTCATGCCTTCAATTGCCCTATCTGTGACGGGTGACGGAGACCTTTAAATTGAGTCACCCATATTAATAGGTCAAGATGCGCCCTTTGCTCTTGGGGTGAACGAGCTTTCGCGTACCCCTCACTAATCACGATAGCTTTCATTGATGCTTCAGGGAGCTAGTGTCATGTGGTTTTGCTTTTTTCCCTCCCCGTTTGTTGTGGCTTTTCGTTTCTAATCGCCTGATCGACCTTGACTCCGAGGAGCGTCGATTGGTCCAATTGCCTCGTGTCAAGGTCCAGGCCGGGTGCGACGATCGTCCGCGCTACTCGGTCAACGGGCAGATGAAAGTCAGACTGATTGGCTGACTGGACGCTCGCTACACTTGCACACAAGACACCACTGAAGAGCCATGCCGAAGGCCTTGCTACAGTTGGAGGACGGTTCCGTCTTCACGGGATCCCTGTTTGGGGCCGCTAGAAATGTCAGCGGAGAAGTTGGTATGGATTCGTTTCAGAAAATATATTTAATATGCCTGCGTTTCAACTTTCAATGAATTTTGATTTGTTGAACCATCTGTACGCTTCGAGCTCCATGGGCAGGGTGGCGTACGTTGTCATTATTTGCATTCTGTGCAGAAGGTGAACTGTAGTTCCGAGTATTACAACTTATTTACTACTTTTTTGAAAGTGCAATAAATGCATTTACTTTACGTGAATCATTTTGGGCTTTAAGTTTAGTTTCACAACATTCAACGCTCGATTTAAAAATGTTAACTTTAATACGACATTTTGTGGCCCATAAACTTTGTGGTACACGCATCTTGAAAAACTGCACATTCACTGACGTTTATTTATTTACAAATGAATAAATAGTATCATGTATTCTGCTTTGAGTAATTAAGTGGATGTGATCAACATTTTTACCCCAAGTCTTTTTATTCTTCGTATGAAAATGATTTATACAAAGAATTTTTAATGCAATGCAGTTTAAGCAGTTTATTTGCAAAGTGAATTTCTTTTAACTAGTTTACAGTGATTTTAAGGGGCAAAATTGAATTTCCCGCTTATTTCACAAATATGGGGTGTCATTTCGTTCCAGTATCAGCATTAAATTACTTACCCTTATTTCTATTTTTATTTGTTGGTTTTTGAATTTTAGTTGTGTTAAACGGTGTACTTTCGATAGTTGTTCATTTCCTATTACTTTTTTTACGATTGTAAAACGGTTTGATTAGAGCTTTTCGAAAATTTCGCATTAAAACGTTAATTGCAGAAGTTCAGTACATGTATGCCTTAATATTACGAAAAAATAATTAAATATGCATTAATTGTCAAAAAATCAGGGGCAATCTTGTCTGTGCAATTGTTTAAAGTTGAAGTATGTTTGAGCAGTGTTTAGAAACGTTCTGTAAATTGTGCATAAATAACAAAAGCATCGTTGAAACGTATTTTTTTTGTTTATATTTCCGTCTTGAAATATAACTTTTAGTAATACAGAACAACGAGACCATTAACCAAGTTAGACACGGAGACAAAATGTTGCTTAATTCTCGTGGATTATTTTATAAAATGGCACTCAATTTCTCGAAAAAAAGTGAAATACCCTGAAAATCATTAAATTTCAAAAAAGTTAAAATTATGCTTGAATAGGTTGTTTTTATCAACACCTTGTGCATCCTTTTTCCCTTTATATCACCTGTCATTAATAGCATTGAAGACACTGAACGGCTGACTGAAATTCAGATCACCTTTACGGCGGTAAAATTAAAAAATTTAAATTTCGGCGGTAAATTTAAATGTCCTGGAGGTGTTATATCTCAAGTTGCCATGAAAAGTCATCAAATTAGAAATGGTTAAGAAAATACCAAATTATTTATTCATTTTATTAACGAAAGAGGAAATGTCCTTGTTATGCTAACAACTGTTTAACTCTTTAACTAAACAAAACAACATCGACTGTTGAATTGCAATTATTCTGGAAATTTCCCACTAGGAATTTGCTGTGTCTCTGAAATAAAAATTATACCCGTGCATAAAAAATACCAAAAATTCGTGACGTTTTGCTGTAACTTGATCTTGTTTCTTTAGTGTTCCAGACCGGTATGGTGGGCTACGTTGAATCCCTCACGGACCCATCCTACTGCGGGCAAATCCTAGTCTTGACATATCCTCTGATCGGTAACTATGGGGTTCCTGACACGAATGAAACGGATAAATGGAAAATTAAGAAGTGAATTATCTACAATGCTAGATTCTACAGCTTATCCATTATTAATCTTGTGAAACCAATACTCAAAAACTGATTTCTTTGGTTATGTGGATGCTAGGTGGGTTGAATCCGATAAGATTTGGCCAGTCGCTCTTGTGGTTGGAGAAGTAAGTGAGGAATTCAGCCACTGGAATGGCGTTAGCAGTCTCTCCTCTTGGATGGAGAAAGAAAACATCACAGGCATCCAAGGTTCGCCTTACACACGTGGCATTTGTAATTTATTTTTATTTAATATGAGAAACTTGTTTACTAATTTGGCAAACTTTGATTGGTTGCACAATTCCAGGAATAGACACTCGGCACCTGACCAAGAAGATTCGAGAGAAAGGAACCCTTCTGGGAAAGGTAATGAGTCTGGCAATCGAAAGCATTTATCGGTGCATACTGAAAGAACTGAAAAGATATCCAAGGAGCTTTAATCCATGACCTTTCTGGTAGATTGTGTTGGAGGGTGAAGATCCTATAAATATCCCGATTGAAGACCCAAATGAAAAGCATCTGGTCCAAATAGTTTCCACCAAGGTAAAATACATACATATAAACAGGAGTGGATAAAATCAAGATCATTAACAAAGCCTAACCCTAGAATCGAATCGGACGCTTGTAATAATTAACTTTAACAAAGGTTCCGCGAATTTACGCCTCACATAATCAATTGCGTGTACGAGTTGTGGACTGTGGCATGAAGAACAACCAGTTGCGGCTGTTAGTGAAATGGGCTTGCGTGGAGGTGGTGCCCTGGGACCACCCTCTGGACGATATCGGTATGAGTTCCCTGCCTCTAATTAACCACCACCTGTGCGCATCTTTAAATGTGTTATAGCCTCATTTTGTACTTTCTGTAGAGCATTACGATGGCTTATTCCTGAGCAATGGCCCAGGCAATCCTCAGCTTTGTGACGTCACCATCAGCAACCTTCATCGCATTGTTAATCTTCCGGGATGCCCACCGATTTTTGGGATCTGCTTGGGACATCAGCTGCTCTCCCTAGCCATAGGCGCCAAGACATACAAGATGAAGTGAGTTAGCTGTCCGTTGTTAGGGTTTTCATCATAATGACAAATCGTACGCGAATCTGAGTCTTTGCCACTGGTTATTTCCACTTTAGCAAGACATGTCTGTTTATTTTGGATGCCCTTCTAGATACGGCAACCGTGGACACAACCAGCCCTGTATTCACCACGATACCAACCAATGCTTCATCACTGCACAGAATCACGGCTATGCGGTCGATGCCAAAACTTTGCCGGCCGATTGGTTGCCTCTGTTTACCAACGCCAACGATGGTAGCAATGAAGGAATCGTTCACGTGGAAAAGCCCTTTTTCAGGTGAACCAGGAATGATTAACTAATTCACAAACAATTTAAGGCCCAATTATGATCTCGTACTGAAACAAATTAGTTGAAGCAACGCATAGCCTCGCTTTTATTTGATTTATTTTTTGGACAGTTGTTTGGGATTTGACAATTGTTTTAATTTCTAATCTCATGGATAAATAAAATTCAGAACTTAATGTTTGGGGAAAAAAACCATCCACATCCACATACATAAAAATATCAGAATGTTTGAGCAAATCCTCAATATATCTTGTACCTTGAGGAATAGTAAAGGTGCATGTTTCGTTAAATTGGCTTTTAGTGTACAGTTTCATCCTGAGCACTGTGCTGGACCTGAGGAACTGGAGCGTTTATTCACGATATTTGGCACGGTGGTGAAGCAGCAAAGCGACGGAACTATAAAAAAGTAAGCAAGGGTGAAGATTTCTTGCGTTTTGTCAAAGTGGGTTGGAGTTGTATTATTATTATTGGTATTTTGAATACAACATTTTGCAGAACAATTATAAAGGATTTCATAACCAAGAGTTTGACCTATGAGCCCGCAGTGCCAGTTCCCACTGTTTTCCCCAAGAAAGTGCTCCTCCTTGGATCGGGAGGTCTGTGCATTGGTCAGGCTGGGGAATTTGATTATTCTGGATCTCAGGTACAAAACGGGCAGGGGGTGCAAAGTCACTCACGATTTTCAGATCATGCGTTTAATTTATGTCGTTTTGTGTGTTTCAGGCATTGAAGGCGTTGCGGGAAGAGAAGATCCAAACCGTGCTAATCAATCCAAACATCGCCACGGTGCAGACGTCTAGGGGTTTTGCAGACAAAGCTTATTTCCTTCCGATTACGCCAGACTATGTGACACAGGTAATGTATAACCTGAAAAGCACTTATTGGCTGAAATTCACATTGGATTGTACGAGCATACGTGCTGAAAAAGTAAAGTTCGCTGACTTTGTTGAATTCTTACATTTATTAAACGGGAGAATAGAAATATAGTTTACTATTTCGAAAAGCTTTTTAAAAATATCAAACCAAATGCGTCGAGTAAATTAAACCGTGAGATTGGTAGAAAGTTATATAAATATTATATTTTTGTGTGGAAAGGTCATCAAGTCAGAGCGGCCAGATGGCATCCTCCTAACGTTTGGTGGTCAGACTGCACTGAACTGTGGTATTGAACTGGAAAAAAGTGGAGTGCTACAGCAGTATGGCGTCCGCGTGCTGGGGACGCCGATCCAATCCATCATCGAGACAGAGGACCGAAAACTATTTGCCCAAAAGATTGAGGACATTGGCCTGTGGGTCGCCCCTAGCGAAGCTGCTTGTTCTGTGCAAGAGGTAATTTTGTTAGATCATCCGGTTGGTGCCATTTTACCACATCTAAATTTCATTGCACTTTTTTGTAGGCACTGAGTCAAGCGGAATCGCTGGGCTATCCGGTTCTAGTGAGAGCGGCTTACGTTCTCGGAGGTCTTGGTTCTGGATTTGCCAACAACCGCGAGGAGCTGGTGCCCCTCGTCACGCAGTTGTTTGCTCACACCAATCAAGTGTTTGTCGACAAATCCCTAAAAGGATGGAAAGAGGTCGAATACGAAGTCGTGCGAGACGCTTACGACAATTGCATAACTGTAAGTTTGTTTCAGCGAAGCTTTTCCGTTCCTGAAAATCCCATAAATTCCAAGTTTGTTTGAATCCCAATCGTATCCAGGTGTGCAACATGGAGAACGTGGATCCACTTGGGATCCACACAGGGGAGTCTATCGTGGTGGCTCCGAGCCAGACCCTCACAGACGAGGAGTACAACATGCTGCGGACAACCGCCATCAAGGTCATTTGCCACTTGAAAGTGGTTGGAGAATGCAACATCCAGTATGCACTGAATCCCAAAAGCCAAAAGGTAATTAGTAGTGCTTCATCCTGTAAATCGACTTCTTTCTTTTTCAATAATCTTTTTTTTTTTTATACTTTTTCCTAGTATTACATCGTGGAAGTAAATGCTCGTCTCTCCAGGAGCTCTGCTCTGGCCAGCAAAGCAACGGGCTATCCTTTGGCCTATGTCGCAGCCAAGCTTGCACTGGGGCTTTCGCTCACGCAGTTGAAGAACTCTGTCACTGGTTCAACCACAGCGTGTTTTGAACCAAGTTTGGATTATTGCGTAGTGAAGATCCCCCGCTGGGACATGGGGAAGTTTACGCGAATTTCAACGAAGGTATGTCAATATATTTTCATTTTAAAATATTGTTTGAAGTTTTAAATTTATATATTCAGAGAATTGGCAAGAGCAATACTTCAATGGTTTCTACCACCAGGTTAGCCTACGGTTAATTACCATATGCGGTTTTTTGGTTGACAGATCGGCAGCTCCATGAAGAGCGTTGGGGAAGTGATGTCCATCGGCCGAACGTTTGAAGAGGCCTTCCAGAAGGCGCTCCGGATGGTGGACGAAAGCGTGGATGGACTCGATCCTTACTTGCAGAAAGTTTGCGAAATGGAACTGGAGTGCCCGACAGACAAGCGCATTTTCGTTTTGGCTGCCGCCTTGAAGCAGGGCTTCACGGTTGACAAACTATACAGCCTGACGCAGATTGATCCTTGGTTCCTGCACAAGATGCGCAACATCATCAAGTGCTATTGCGAGCTGGAGGCTGTGGCGGCCGTGGTAATTAGTTCTTGTTTCTACTCCTTATTTGTTGCTTCTCGAATTCACTTGAGACCATTCTTGCTTACCCATTTGCTGTTCCAGGATGTCCAGAAGCCCTCCTTGTCAGCAGAAGTCATCTTGAAGGCAAAGCGGTTGGGCTTTTCAGACAGACAGATCGCCAAATGCGTCAACAGGTTAGTTTCTTTTATGGTCAGTGGGATTTTTCTTGATTTTAAAAAAACAACATTTTGATTTCTTGTCGCAGCACTGAGCTGTTCATCCGACAGGCTCGAGAGGCCTTCGGCATATCGCCATTCATCAAGCAGATAGACACGGTGGCTGCAGAGTGGCCTGCTAGCACCAACTACCTGTACCTCACTTACAATGGCGATGAGCACGACATTACTTTCGTGGGGGGTTATACCATGGTGCTAGGGTCAGGCGTCTACCGTATCGGAAGCTCGGTGGAGTTTGATTGGTGCGCTGTAGGATGCATAAGGGAATTGCGTAAGGTGAGGTCTTTGTTTTCAAGAGGCGTTCTTTAGGTAGTGTGGTCTGATCAGTGGTACCGTATTTGGAGATGCTCGTTGGGATTTAGAAATAAGTCTTAAAAGTAAAAATTTTACTGATTTAAAATATTTACCAATGGACGTTCATGGATCTTTTTCAGCTCGGTAAGAAAACCATTATGGTAAACTACAACCCGGAAACTGTCAGCACAGATTATGACATGTGTGATCACCTGTATTTCGACGAAATTTCATTTGAGGTCAGAAACTCATTCCGATTTGCCTTACGGTTGAAGGAAAATTGGTGAAAAAGAATTACTGCAGCATTTCATTTTGAACCTAATGTATCTTCTTCCGTCTAGGCTGTAATGGACATCTACAACTTGGAACGACCAGAGGGAATCATTTTGTGCATGGGAGGACAGTTGCCAAATAACATCGCGATGGATTTACACAGACAGAGGGTACATTAGTTAATGTGGGATCGATGGGATAATACTTTTAGAAGGGATAATAAATTAAATAGAATTATTGGAAGAAAATATTCGGTGAAATAATTTACATTGTTCTGGTTGGTCGTGATTAAAAACTTCAGAATTCTAACTAATTATTCACTCATTAGGCAAGGATATTGGGCACGTCCCCTGAATGCGTCGATGGGGCCGAGAACCGCTTCAAGTTTTCCCGCATGTTGGATAACATCGGCATCTCGCAGCCCAAGTGGAAAGAGCTGACCAACCTGGAGGTGCATTAGCGCATTCTTCCGAATTTAGATTCTGCACTTATGAAGAACATTACTTAAAACGGTTTTGGACGTTGCATTTCAGAACGCTAAGGCATTTTGCGAAGAGGTCGGCTACCCTTGTTTGGTCCGGCCATCCTATGTTCTGAGTGGTGCCGCCATGAACGTTGCCCACAGTCATCGTGATCTTGGAGCGTACTTAAGCGAGGCTAGTGCGGTCTCGAAAGAGCATCCTGTTGTTATTTCCAAATTTATTCTAGAAGCTAAGGTAAGGTTTTGTAGTATAATTAAATTTGGAGAACGATGCGGTCAATAAACAGCATGTTTAACCCCTTATTTGGTTTTTTAGGAGATTGATGTTGATGCTGTTGCCAAAGAGGGCGAGCTTCTGTGCATGGCAGTTTGCGAACATGTAGAGAATGCAGGTGTGCATTCTGGCGACGCTACTCTCGTGTGTCCGCCACAGGATCTTAACAAGGAGACACTTGCCAAGATCACTGCCATCTGTCGAGCCATCGGTCAACAGCTCGAAGTTAATGGGCCTTTTAACCTGCAGCTTATTGCTAAGGTGCGTTTTTCTAAATAGCATTCTTTCCTTCGGTATTTGGCTTTGAAAGTAAATTTAAATTGTCATGGTTTACAATATTTATCAGACATTTTAGATTTAGTTTGTAGAAATGTCCATTTTCCAGGCGTGAAAAAACTCTAGCATTAAGCATATTTCTCATCGGCTTTATTGCAGGACAACCAGTTGCAGGTTATCGAGTGCAATCTGCGTGTGTCTCGATCCTTTCCATTCGTCTCCAAAACCCTAGACTTCGACTTTATTGCTTTGGCCACTCGTGTCACTGTGGGTGAGGATGCCGATCCAGTCGATATCTTGCACGGCAAAGGCCGTGTCGGAGTCAAGGTAATTTTCGCCTGCCCCGCTCATGGTCAGTTAATTGCTGCCCTTGACCACTTTAAAAATTCTGACTTTCCGTCTAGGTTCCACAATTTTCATTTCAACGTCTGGCCGGGGCTGACGTCACCTTGGGCGTGGAGATGGCTAGCACAGGGGAGGTGGCCTGCTTCGGGGACAATCGTTATGAGGCATACTTGAAGGCCCTCATCAGCACCGGCTTCACTGTACCGAAGAAGAATATCCTGCTTTCCCTTGGGAGCTATAAGGTGTTTTAAATGTTGCGAAAATTTCCTCCAAATTAGCAAATTACTCTAATTGTCCTACAGCAGAAAAGATTCAAATGGATTCCATGCCATTCAGAATGACACTGCAGAATGGAACGAATGACCAGTGTTAATTTAGAACGAATGTGATTAAATAAAATTGAAATTAATTTCCATTCAAAACTACTTGGTAAATTCTCGTGCCATCAACATGGATATAGTAGATGATGATGCTAAAACTCCATTTTGCTCAAATTTATCACTAAATTTAAGTCCATGGAATCCTGACATCTGCTGCAAGGGTTTCTATATCATCTGTATTATTTTATCTTACAACAGTATAAGATGGAGTTCCTCCCCAGCGTCCGTACACTACAGAAAATGGGCTACAGTCTGTTTGCCAGTGTTGGAACTGGAGATTTCTACGAGGAGCATGGCATAAAGGTATGCAAATTTTATTGTAAACTTTTTTTATTGAAACTGCACAACATGTTCATCTCTGCGCTTTTCCTGTACCCTTTAGATCGAGTGCATCGATTTCCCCTTTGCAGAGGGTGATGATTCGTCGATGGACGATCAGTTGTATAGCATAGCGGATTACCTGGCCCGTAAAGAATTCGACCTGGTCATCAACGTGCCTATGAGGAGTGGTGGGGCTCGAAGGGTATCGTCCATCATGACTCGGGGTTACAAGACACGCCGCCTTGCCGTGGATTACTCCATACCACTCATCACGGACATCAAGTGCGCCAAACTGCTCGTAGAAGTACGTTGGGATAGCGCTTTATCAGTCTTTTTGTGCAAATACTTTATTGGTTTCGTTTTCTTCAAAGGCCCTGTGCTTGATTGGTGGGGCGCCTCCGATCAAGACTCACGTTGATTGCATCGCTTCAAGAAATGTTGTTCGTTTGCCAGGTAAATGTTTCGTTCGATTCAGAAATTGTCAGATCTTGTATTTGAACCGAAAATTTCCACTACCTGGGACGCTTGTAGAAGATAAGTTTGTTTGAAATTGTTGGAAGGATGACTTTGCAAAACGGGATTACAAATATTCGAAATAAGGAAAGATTAAATAAAATCATCAAAGATATCTGAGAAACAAAGTCCCGGACAAATTCAGGAAGTCAGGGAAATTATTTTGTACATTTTAGCACGAAATTTGTAGGAAAGGTATACAAAGAGCTCAATTATAATCGCTAACGACTATCGACTATCCCGTTCTCTGCAGGATTCATTGACGTACACGTTCACATGCGCGAACCGGGCGCCACGCACAAAGAAGACTTTGCGTCTGGCACAGCAGCGGCTCTTGCAGGAGGAATAACCATGGTTTGCGCCATGCCCAACACCAATCCTTCGATCGTTGACAGGGATTCTCTGCAAGTCGCTCAAGAGGTACAGTGTATGACACATCTGACATGTCAAGATCTTCACTAACGACAGCTGTCAAATGCTCAATTAACTCCTGAATGTTTTACAGTGTGCAAAACGGGGTGCACGCTGTGATTATGCACTCTTCTTGGGAGCTAGCAGCACGAATGCGGAGTCTCTCCCGGAACTGGCACCCATGGCCGCAGGGCTGAAGATGTACCTGAACGATACGTTCACCACGTTGAAACTAAACGATATCACAGAGTGGATGAAGGCAAGAAAAGATTGTGATGGTGTAGAAAAAGTTTTTCACGGCACTCAATTTTTACATGTACATCTTTTCGCAGCATTTTGAGTGCTGGCCAGCCAATGTGCCATTGTGCGTCCACGCTGAGGGCCAGACGATGGCAGCTGCCATTCTGCTGTCCGAGCTGTACAATCGGTCACTTCACATTTGCCACGTGTCCACCAAGGAAGAGGTACGTGCTGCACCCCTCGCTGCTGAAGCAAACACATTGCAAGCGGATTTCTTACGCAAGATTTCCCTGCTAGATCTTGCTAATCAAGGCTGCCAAAAAGAAGGGACTGGCCATCACGTGCGAGGTCTGTCCCCACCACCTCTTCCTGACCAGTGATGATCTTGACCTCTTGGGTGCGACCACTGGACGAGTGAAGCCGCCGTTGAGCAAGGAGAGCGACCGGTTGGCGCTGTGGGAGAATTTGGACGTGATCGACTGCTTCGCTACGGATCACGGTATCAAATTTATATGCTAAATAGCTTTCGTATCTCCAAATAGCATAAGAAAATCAATGAAGATTTCGTTCAGATAAACTGTATAACTCTGGTGCTAGCAATGATTGCCCATTTACAAGGGGCAGCATTAATTTGCACTGGGTATTTGACAAGAATGCTATCTAGATTAACAACGTGTGACAACATTAGTGAAATTTGACGGTTTTGGTTTCCAGCTCCTCATACGAGTGAAGAAAAAGCTGGCAGCCAAGCTCCCCCAGGATTCCCCGGCCTGGAGACGATCGTGCCTCTCTTCCTAACAGCCGTTAACGAGGGCAAACTCACGATAGAGGTGAGAATTGCAGCATGTTGTTTTACTCCTGATATCTTAGGATATAAATTGTAAACCGACTTGGAATGTTTTGGTAATTAATTGAAAACAAAGAAATAAATTATCAGAAAGATTTAGAACTCTGGAAATAACAGGGGGGAATACACAAGGTGATCACACACCTGGAAAACGTAGAAATCATGGAAACATCAAGGAATTGACATCTAGGTAGAAAAATCGAGGATATTTCAGGCGATTTTTACGTTTCTCAGGAAATTTCAGGCGATTGTTGCGTTTTTCAGAAAATTGTCATAACGGAAATCATAGAATTGGGTTAGAGGGAAATTTCCCTCTGGGTGTTAAAAGAGTATACAGAAAATTACAAAAAAAAAATCCCATTAAAAACCCCTGGATTGATTTAATCGTTATGTAAATCAATTGGATCTTTCATTATAGACTTTTTTAAACAATTTTATATTAGTTTTCATAGCAGACGTGTTCATCAAAACGTAACATGATCTGGAAATCGGGGAAATAAAAATTTGTTACAGTGTGGTCACGTGGAAAATCACAGATTACTGGGGTTGTTCGTAAAGTCGTCGAAAAACCCGAGTTTGCTAATGGGTGTCGGAAAATTTTTATGATCCTAACCTCAGAGTCATGTTATTGCAGGATCTCACGAAAAAGATGCACGACAACCCGAAGCGCATCTTCAATCTGCCTGAACAGCGAGACACGTATATCGAGGTGGATATGGCTCAGAAGTGGCTCATTCCCACCGAAACTGCCTTTAGCAAGGCCAAGTGGACGCCATTTGGCGGCCGAGCGGTCAAGGGATGCGTACAAAGGGTAGTCCTACGCGGCGAGGTCGCCTACGTCGACGGGCAGGTCCTGGTGCAGCCTGGGTTCGGAAATGATGTGAGGACCAAGAAGCAGAAGACGCCACACTGGCAGCCTACCCGAAAGCCGCGAACCTCCTCAATACAGGTTTGCCACTTAGTTCTCGAAGAATATCCGTGGTACATAAATGTCGCCCTTGTTATATCGCTTTTGTTCCAGGAACAGCCCACAATTCCCGAAACGTCTCCCGTAACGGTTCAAGTCCCTGCTGAAGGTGCTGCAGTGCCATTCCATAGTCCAGGGAGCACGGATTTTCCACTAAATAATGATGTCTACAAGGGGCGGCGAAGATCGGTAGCGACTGTGGTAGAAGCTCAGACTACAGGTGAAAAATACTCCTAATTTAAACTGATGAGCATTTTGGACTTGTCCTGATTTTGAGAAAGTTTTTTTTTAAATCTTCCTTAGAAATGTACCGGCAGATGCTACGCGAGCTGGGCGTCTCAGATTCGATACCAGCGGTGGGTTTGCTGGATACCTTATCGCCTCGAGAAGTCGACACCCACACTCTGGGGCGAGGATTTTTGGTGCCACAAGGACTCTATGGCAAACATGTTCTCACTGTGGATGTATTCGACAAAGAAATGGTACCAGACATTACTTTTATGAGGATCCTAGCAATTTTTATGGTTATAGAATACTTAACTTGATAAGATAAAGAGTAACGAGATCAGGAAAGAGGAAAATCATGTAATTGGAAATCGTTACTTGGAATCTATCATAACATAATTCGTATCAAACTAAGAGGAATTTTATTGAAATTGGAATGAATTCTTTAAAGCAAATTAGGATTCATTAATATTTGGGATAAACTCATTATGATTTCGGTTTATTATGACTGTAAGGCAAGGAGTAACATCTTGAAGTCCACCGAAAGACTACTTTACTTCTTGATCCTTGATCGTTCTATTGATAAAGCCGAATGTTATCTTTGCAGTTGAATGTCTTGTTCAATTTGGCACATACATTCCGCAGTTGCGTTCAACGAGAAAGGCCTCTGGAAAACATTTTAAAGGTGATAAGAAACTCCGTGTTTAATTGATTTCAGCGGCTTAACCATCTCTTAAGGATTTTTTTCACCAATACTTTATAGGGCAAGGTGATGGGCTCAATGTTTTATGAAGTGAGCACAAGAACCAGCTGCTCGTTTGCAGCGGCCATGTTGCGGCTGGGCGGCAACGTGATCTATATGGACGAAATTAGTTCGTCCGTCAAAAAGGGTGAAACTTTGGAGGGTACGTTCTTCCAAAACACTTGCTGTGATATTGCGCATCAACAACGTCAGATTGTAGCATCCTTTGAAAATGAAATACGTGCTATGAACGTCTTCGTCTTCAATGATGAGCAAAAGGGCAGATAAAGACTATTTTGATCACAAAAGCAGTTGATCTGTGAGGTTATAGGAAGAGAAGTGAGGGAAAGGGTTCTGAATATGCAGAAACGTTGTTTGAATGTTAGACGTTTTATTAGTTATTAACACATGAATATTAATCGCTGCTTTAAATTAGCGGAAAAATGAAACCGGTCATTAATTGGAAATGGTTTTCCATAGATTCGGTGGCAATCATTGCAAGCTACAGTGATGTCATTGTGCTGCGTCATCCAACCCCTGGAGCAGTGGCGGTAAATACATACAAATCACTGAAATTTTAGTGAAAGTTGAATTTTAAAGGTGGCAGATGTAATAAATAAAATGCAAAATCTTTTTTGGCAAAGGAATTTATTTTTTTACCAGGATAAGTGGAAAATGTCCATGCAGTGATAATTTGCCATAATTTCTATAGCTCGCAGCTCGGCATTGTCGGAAGCCCCTGATCAATGCGGGTGATGGGGTTGGGGAGCATCCCACCCAGGCCCTCTTGGACGTCTTCACCATACGGGAGGAAATTGGGACAGTTAACGGCCTTACGGTATGTTCAACAGATACACAAATTGTTGAAGATTGAAGTTGGTGATTTCTTAATGTATTTTATTCCAGATAACTATGGCCGGCGACCTGAAACATGGCCGGACAGTTCATTCCCTGGCACGGCTTCTGACCCTTTACAACGTTCATCTGCGCTATGTCTCACCGCCTGGTTTAGGCATGCCAGAGAGTGTGAAGTCTCAGTTGAGCGCGAAGGGGATTCCTCAGGAAGATTATGACTGCCTGGAGGCAGCACTCCCAGACACAGATGTGCTGTACATGACCCGCATCCAGAAGGAACGCTTTGACAGTCTGGAGGACTATCAAAAAGTAATGTTCTTCTTCCAGCAGTATCCACTATTTTACTATCTGCAAGCACTTTTGTGAATTAAGTTGCATTTATCCCTACAGTTGTGTGGCGTATTTGTGGTGACACCGCAGGTCATGACCCGTGCCAAGAAGAAGATGGTCGTGATGCATCCTCTTCCTCGAGTGGACGAAATAAGGTAACTACCTGATGGTTCATTTGTGGGCGATTTCGTGTTCAGCACAAGTGATGTCCTCATCATATTGAATCCTGTTATTTTGTCTGACAATTTATATTCTTGTGTTTTCAGCGTGGAGTTTGATACAGACCCGAGAGCTGCATACTTCCGTCAGGCAGAGAATGGGATGTATGTTCGCATGGCCCTGCTTTCTTTTGTCCTGGGACGCTGAGTACATTCATCGGAGCCTGCATCCAGAGAGCATCATAGCTCGTATATGCACACGAACAGGAAACTGAAATATGTGAGGGTGCACCATCCTTATGAGCTGCACGCATATAGTTTGTGGGTAGAAAGTTGGGAAAGAAAGTTTTAAAATGGTCAAAAAATAAGTTCACGATGGTTTATGCAAATAGGCCTTCCAAATAATGCAAAAATACATTGGTGTAATTCTATACATGTAATGCGTCCTAACCGGCGTGGCACTCCTAATAATGTTTTTAGATTACATCACTGTACTTGCTATTCGGCAATTCATGTTTTATGTTTAAAGGTGTGTGGCAAAGTATCCATAGCGAGAATAAATATTTTTTCCGGAAAACAATCGTGCAATGGACACAAAAATGGATATTTCCTAGAAGCTTCCTGCCATGTTTTCAAATGGATGAATTGGCTTCCCATGCAAGTCCGCATTTTTATACATGTATGAATTTTTTTAATCACAAATTACAGATTCTAGTCAATAGTTGCCCTCAAATTTTGCTAAAGAAGGTGAATGTTCTACAACAGTCTGGTTTTTATCCACCCCTCCCTGGACATTTTTTCCTTGTATACACCTAATCATGTCAAGCCATAGGACTATATGATCAAGCAAAGTCCCGTTTTAGGAATTTCT
>JAQIXS010004210.1:0-15759 GCA_034700785.1 Rossiulus vilnensis
AATGCAATACAACCCGAAAAGCAGACGACGACGCTGGACATAACGCCATAACGCGTTCTGTGTGTTTGAGCCTTAATGGGATTACCTTCTGAGCGTGACGTTACTGATGATCGTGTAAGGTCAACTGAAATGGAATAATTGCCAGCAATGACGTGAATTTAACGCATCGTAATGAAGGAGAAATGATTGTGGCTAACGCCATTATTAATGTTGTCATTAGCAATGACAGAAATGTCTGCTTTAAGACAGTATTTGTGGCAGACCTTTCACACTCATTAATTATTGCACTACCTTATGGGAATGGCAGGAATGTCATTGTTCCTTCGCTACTTGTCAGCCGTGCACTATCATGTTAAATTCACATCATAACTGCCAATCATTCCTTTTCAGTTTTCAGTTGAACTTACACGGTCATTAGAATGTAATGCCGTTTGTAACGATCGTGTTAAGCCCGCTTAACAGAGTGCATGAAAAGAGGGCCTTACACGATCATTACTAATGTCAACGTCAATAATGGCGATACCAAAAAACATTACTCCTTCATTCCTTGTCAGTCGTACACGATCATCTTAAATTCACAATTTCACAGTTGACCTTACACGATCATTAGCACGGTTATACCCAGACGGTAATGACACTATTAAAAAGCGTGTAAGGCAAGCTGAACAGGTACAATAGGCATTATCCATGTTCATCAAACCGAGCGTATTATTTGAACCTGTAAATTTGAACTCGTTTTACGCTTTATTAACTGTATAAAACCTTCAAAATAATACCGGAAAGTAAATCCGATTCGAAATAATGAGCTTAGCAACATTTTTCTGCACAATAAGCGATGCAATTAAAGTTGCCTGAAATATTAATCTAACGTTCCTAATAGAAAGGCTATCGCATTGAAATCGACTTACTGAAGGTACGCAGAGTGTATTTGCTGGCTGTTACCAATGTTAGTAACGGTAATTACACGCAGCAAAACGTAATGTCGTTAACCAATGTTTAACCAGCCCTAACGGTGGTTTGCACGAAACTACAGTATCGCTTGATAATGGCACGCTTTAAGCGCCTGAAGCCAGACGTGGTTTTGATTAACCGTTCTAACCAGTGGTGCGCATTGTGCTAACAACACGATCTTGTCCAGCATGAAGCGCTCAGTTACGCCCGGAAGTCTTCGCGACGGCAATTAATGCCCGTTTAATTACTTTTGACGTCCTCATTTGGCCAGACTCATTGGTCAGGCATCTTGGAACGCCAGACGTTGTCAGGTCGCCAACGAATGGCCGCAATTGCCTCGCAACTCAATTAAACAGGATTGCAATCGGCAAGACCACATGGGACTCGCCGCTTTTTTTTTTTTTTTTTTTTTTTTTTTTTGTAGACCATGGGTTGGAATTTCACGTGTCTCTTTTAATTTAGGGGAAAATGATAGCCATTAATTTCTCGCCGATGTCGTCGTGCTCCGCCGATTTTTCCTTACGTTGCGAGGAGCTGCTGTCATTTTCGATGCGAAAGGCATCGCAAAATGCCTCCCGTCCCCCTGAATGACATGGGAAAAGCTGCATCTTGACCATGGCTGAATCACTCCCTGGTGGTGGAAAACGTGGAACGAACAGGTCTGACTGGTACTGCCTGATTGTGGACACGTTAAGACTAGCCAGTGCTTTTTTTTCTCATCTTTTTTGTGTGTGATTTTTTTGTGAAACAAAAACCAAATAGAAATGAAAATAAAGACCAGAACGTTAACGATGGCTAAACGACATGATGGCATAATTATCAGAGCGATGGTAACGTGAGGACATCCACGATAATGTTCGCGATCTGGCAGGTTCAATCGCGAGTTGAAAGAGCTGCCATTTCAGCTTTGGGTCTCGGAATTTGCGAACTTGGCAAAATACCAAGCTGCCATTTCAAACGTTTGCTGTCGCAATTCGTGGCACTCTAGTATCATCTTGCTGTAATTTTATTAGTGTGTAACGTCATGACGTAGCATTTTAACGGCATGATTTACATAATGAGTCAAAATTATCAGGCTTGGGAAAGTTGCATCCCTTACCCCCAGCGCCTTTCACCGCATCTTGATTCCTATGATGCTGCCACCTATATGGGCCTTGGGAAGCAGCGACAGCTCTAAGAGAACTGGCTAAGAATTAAAGATCGATCGATGGTTTTTATATTAATTAAGTTAGGGGTGAACTATATCAGGTAATGCATGTATTTCTGCTTTGCAGTTCGGGAGGAGGGAACGCTTTGTCCATTCAGTATCTAAATCGTCATAATTTCCAGGTTTATGAAAGTACATGTAGAAGCTTCCCTATATTGTCTGAGCATCATCATGTAATGTGGTGCTTTGGAATATTCCTATGTACATGTAGGTTTCTACATCCTCTAAATAATACCTTCAATTTAGGCCAATAAAACCAGTATTCATTACAATTGTACATAGCAGAACATTTTCCAGCATTGAGAATTACCAGTGATGTCCCTCCACAGAGATTTCATCTGCATAAATGTGCAAATATTGCATTGCCCTTGCAATGCTCCTTTTCAGAAGAAAAAAATTCTTCTGTCATTGGCTTTGGAATGTCATCCAAGTTAATTCTGTGGACGCTGTAGGCTGTTTACCATTTCCTTCGGTGGACGTGGGAGGTCTTCTAATAATCTAATTGGTAGCATAAGTTCATAGGCATCGTCTTCAGGTGTAATTAGCTGTATGGGTTCAATGTTACTGCCAACGTTTATGTATGGCAGTATAATTAGTTTCAGTGCTGTTTGACTTTGGCCCGAAGTTTAATGTGGTTCCCTGAGCTTCCCATAAATAACAGCCAGACTATTATCACTCGCTTATTCTTTCTTAACCTAGCTGTATTGAACAGGCAATAAAAAGGCCTCTCTAAGTTTTTTCTGGATCCGCTACTGTCTGGTAAGCTCACGTCACGACAGTCGATATCACCTTAACCTAATGAATATTTTAAGTGGCAGGGCGAATCTACAATACATTTGTACGCCTTAGAAGAGTAAGCAGACTGCCTACAAATCCTTTTGCATAAATTTGTAAATTTGAACGAAACTGCCAACGGCGTTCGTTTTTGCGACTCTCAATTAGACTTGTACGTTGTTACTTAAAACCATACCATCGATTATTCCGGAATGAAAATCCATGTTCTGGTTTATTTTCGGCTGGATTAATTGGTAAGAAAATAGGGATGGGGAGGCATATACTAGTCGCCTTTCATTCTGGGAATTACTTTAAATGCACGGAGAAATGTTTTGTTCACTCTAAATATCTCTTTCGAGCAAGTTAATATTCACAAAACCTATATTCGCAGGCAGTGGCGGATCCACTTAGCTGCCGTTTCAGAGAATGCATCTATCGTTAAAATTCTCCAAAAAAACACAACGAAAAGAAAAAAACAGCTTAGCTTCATGTCGCTCAGCTAAACCTCCTGAACATGCGCAAACAATATTTATCCAATGATTAAATAAGTCCCAAGATAAACCAAGTATCCTCTGCAAATTTCTAAAATTAGCAGGTAACCTTTTTCCCGAATACACAAACTCCCCTTTCTTGGACTTCACCACTGCCCAAATTGTGTCGTAGTGATGCATAACACCAAAGACCCCTAATCAACCCAACAAGACATAATTGATCACCAATATCAGTCAATCCACTAAACTCAATACCAAAAAATGACCAATTACCTGAGTTCCAGCCTTTCTAACTTCAATCTCAATATCCCTTTTAATCTTCAGAAAATTCATGCTTCAGGTTTATACTAGCCCTTAGAAAATTTATGTACCTAGGTAAATTACATGTATTCACATGTCTTTTGAGCCAAACAAATAAACAGACCTGGTGGTCTCATATTATTATATGAGCGTCCAAACTCAGTGACACAAAATAACAAACCTGCGAAATAAGCACACACCAATAACTAAGCTCAATCGCAACACCAACATTTTGATTCTATTTTCATTGAGCGAAATGAGTGTAGCATTTTAACCCTATTCAGAATAGCCAAGACCTAAGGATCTGTGCTACTGAATCTAACCCACTCCAGATATTAATAATTCCTAAACCAGTCTCCCGGCTATGGCCAATTTAAGGTGTTCCCAAGGTAACAAAGGATCGGTTCTCTACCCCGTTACATTGCTTTTGAACCCTTCACTACATGCATACCAAATATAACACACTTTTGTTTATTATTATTCTTTATTGTAATGAAAGTTCTCACAAAAGAACCCAACAACTTCAGTTCACTTGTGCACATAAGAATATAAGGTACCAATACCGGAGTGAACTTCCAGCAAGTACTTCATTAGTCTTCTGGGCCACCTGCCCAGGTGGCAGCCTGGTAAGCATCTCCGATTGCGAGCACCGGGCTGCCTTCGCGGACTCTTGACCTGACCTGGATCTAAATCATTCAGTGTTCGCACGCGCGACTGCTGGTCCGGATTAGCAAATTGGAAATTATGGAGATATTGAATTATGCATCAAAATGGCCGTCGCCGTGGCACAGGTGGTTTCCAGGCCCCATCGATCGCTGCGGGAAGTTGATGGACGTTCTCCCAGGTGCAAGTGACACTCGCTGGTCACCGTCCCGTTCCGCGGCTGGAGCAACCTTGGTGCATTATTAAAGTGCGCCTATTAATTGCGGTTGATTGGCCTGTTTCCCGGATCGACTTTTTGTGGCAAATGGGCGAGCGTGACGGGCGCGAATTTGACTTGTCACACGGGTTGTCAGTCAGGAGTTAGGACCTAGGCGGTTGGGTCAAGCTCAGCTGCTGCTTTCACGCCATGGGCCTTGGAAGCCAACTGCCTTGTGGTGGTGACGCAAGAGAACAATCATTTGGAACCATGGCGTGTTTGGTATCCATGGATACGTATACGTCCCGTGCTGACGCGCAGAGGGCGCTGGGATCTTGATGTCTCTGGGAGCCATTAGACTATAAGTATACTCTGTCATCGTAGGTTTTTTCGAGCAGATTTTGAGAAAAGAACAGTTGCGATGACGAATGTCCGTTGGGACTTGGGATCGCAAAGACATGGATGGAAAATAAAGTGCTGCCGAAATTGAGGACGCCATGATGGAACGCGAGTTTAGAATGTGGTTAATGCTAGTGCCCTAGTCGAAAATGTAGACTCCAAATATGGGCATCATGCCTGTATCCATTTGTTTTTTTCAGGGTCAGATCTTAAAGGACTTCCAGCAACCAGTTCAGCCCAGTCGGGGCTTTGAAAATAATTAATTGAAGGCATTATCAACAAATTTTAATTTTTTAAATAAATACTTTAACGTAATCTATATTTTAATAATGAGAAAAACGCCGTGGGCATACTTTTTTTAAACTGAAAACGACATGTTTTCAGTTTGGTATTCATTTCTTCAACTTGTTTCTGAGAATATAATGAGTCGCCAACTATATTTATTGAAATATAGCAAAAAAAAGGTGGGTTTTGGTAGATTTTGCTTTACAACCCTGCTGGAAATGCAAAAATTGGTCATACATGTATATAGACGTATATGTATATGACCTATTTTCTTATATGATTAGGCCAGAAATTAGCCACACACGGACCACAATATGGCCGTATCCATGTACTTGTATGCCCTTATGTCAATATACAGAATATATCCATATTCGGCATGTTTTCACTTTTACATATTCACCATATAGCCTACAATATGTCAACGTATTTACAGATATGTTCAGCCATGTGTGTTTATACATGCATGCACCTGGAAAATATAATTCATTAACTTACATTAAAACTTACAATTTTACTTACATTAACACGTACAGTAATACATTTGCTTAAGGAAAGTGAGCAGTAATGAGATTCTCTTTAGTAGAAAATCGAAAATGCTCCACATATGGCCAGGTATGCAGCCGTATATGGCTTTATCTGAAGTTGCCCTTTATGACGTGTCGATATATGGCTTCTGGTCGAGGGGCTACGACCTTTTTGGAACCCCTGGATCCACCTTTGCGTCTGGGCCCATCATCTGGCGCATAGTTGATGCAGGAAGACGTGCATTTTGAATCGTTGACTGAGCTGAAATGACCTTGTTTTATTCTCGTGGACGTGCCACGGTGTCTCGCCAACGGTGGACATTCTGGTGTTGATGGCGTGCCAGCAGTGCATTGTGCTGGTGCGCTACTAGGCTTCCACTTTCTCATTACGACCAGCTTATCATTGCAGGTGGCGAGCAGCGCAATTCAGGAATGTATTTATCAGCCGGATGATTACGAAATGATGATCCTCGCCATTCAGGCTTGAGCCTTGGAAATTGGGCTCGGTCTGGGCCCAATTTCAAACGGCTTTGGCAGCCCCATAAAGCCCCGCTCGCCATTAAGCGTGTTTAACGCCGCAATTCAACCGATTGGGCTCCTTGCAGTCGACCATGATTTCAGTCGGGGGCGCAGTTCATCCAACTGCTGGACACTGCGTTTGGTGCATCCAGTCGAAAGCGTCGCGTTTCCATGGAGACCGTTCCCATCGCGCAACGGATTGTCTCAACCACCCCAGAGAAATGAGCTTTGTGAGGGATAGCCCTTTGTCCGGTGTTGGATGTGCATGATGCATCGCTGGATATGGGAGGCGATGTCCGTTTGCTTTTTTTTAAAAATTGCGAGTAGGAGTGTCTGAGGTGCCTCCATACCGGCGTGGGACATACTTCTTCAATTAAACTCGGTATCGGAATGTCAGCAAGTATATGCCACGTGGAAGGGGTTGTAATCCATCAATCCAAGTTATCCAGAATCCAGAGGATTTGCGCGAAATATGGGGTTAGGGGTTACGCCATACTGGGGTTAAATACTTTTTAAAAAAAGGTTTATGTACATATATGTACATTACTCTTATTTTATGAAAATTCAAGAGATTGAATCAGCCCATTGGTTATTTAAGAATTGTCCTAAACATGTTTTAGAAACTGTTAATCAATCGTTCTCGATCTCTTCTGGAATAGTCGTCCGGATCTCCGAAGTCATTCGGTAATTTTTTAGAATGGTCTTATTACATGCATACCATTAGACGTTGGAATTCTCTTTCGAAAGCTAACAAATTCAGTTTGGCAACTGTAAACATCAAAATGCGGTGGTAAACTCTGAATAAAAAATAATACTAATGTGGATTGGTGGATTTTACTACCTACCTCATGGCATACTTTGGCTGATAGAAGGGTATAGTTGGTTTGAATTGAATTGAAGTCCAAAAATAGTCATAAATATGAAGATGGAAATACAATTGAGCGGTGATGTTGGGTCCTATAACACAAGGTATTTTTGAGCTGACTGTAGGGTACCAAGTTATATATTGCATTGACACTGAAGATGGTGGAATTCTCCATAATAACCGGAAAGGAACACAGAGCCATATTTCAGTGAAATAGCTTCAGGTAATGACAGCATTTACCTGTCTGCGTTGTTGAAAAAACGAAATCGAGACACTTCTGCCAACTTATACCCCAAGCTACCCGCGCCATTAACCGCATGGAAAAATGTATGAATCCATGGCAACCCAAGGGCACTTTCACTCGAGTGCTGCAATGGCTGAATTTTTATAACATGTCCGTCTGATAGGCAACGACCTTGCCTCGCACATGTCGCCGATCCAGTGTGTTCTTGCTCGGAGGAGTCGCCCGTGTGCTCAGGCGGCTTTTGCATTTGATGACTGTAATGAATTCGCCACGCAATCAGACAATCTGCTTAATCCTCAAGGCATATCTTTATGGGATTTGGTCGAGGGCAGACGGAAAGCTGGCATCTGCTCATGGGCGTCACTCTTTCAGGTGCCACTTATGCGAAAAAATCTTAAGAAACGTTTTTGCTTCAGCGGATCTTGATTATTGAAGGTTACGTTTATTATTAGCGAATTGCGATTGATGCTGCTGACCCACGTGACATTTTATGCCGAAATTTCCCCAAGTAAAAACTTAACAGAGCACTTGTTTTCATCTTAGCTAGCTTAGAACTCTGACAAAAAAAATCTTCAGCAGCTATGTGGTCATCATACTGAGGTATACATGCGAAGAATTTGTGTATCCCATTCAGTTTGACAAATCATGGACATTGCTGTTTATGAACAGTGCATGGAATTAATGCACTTTTCTCCTAACCCCCGATTTGCATTAAAATGGGAAACGTTAGAAATTCGCAGACTAGAAATATAACCAAACCTAACCTAACCGCTTCATATGTAAATGAGAGGTTTTTTGAATGCCAATTTGGTGCATAAAAACCATATGGAAATGGTGATAAGAAATGCCGAATGCTTTGTAAATTTTCTTTGTATTTAGTTAGCAATTTTTCAGTTTAATCCAGTATCATTTCATAGAGAGCCAGGCATTGCTTATACCGTACAGGCACATGATTAATAATCACCCAATTAGGATTTCAGTAAGGCGTTCAAGAAAGTTAATAATTTATGGTCAAATAATTAATACCTGTCTAAATGACGCGATATTATAACAAACAAGTGTAATTTGTTGCTTCCTTATCATTGCATATTAACAGGTTGCCAATTGAGGTAGGATTCGACTAATATGTTTTTCCTCAATCCTGTTAGCGCAGTCCGTTTAGGAAACATAATGGCGACTAGAAAAACCGCTCTGAAAATATCTGAAGCGTTTAAATTCCTTATAAATGCAATAATTCTTCATGGAGGTTAAGTACATCTAGCTTAGCTGTTGTGGCACTGCTTCGTTAGCATGGCGAGCAATGCATTCTTCTTAAGTTTCATTTAATTGCCATTCGTGTGTATTTTTGTAAACTAAATGTTTAGCCATTGATATATGCTGTTGAAACTGTAACTTATTTGATCCTAAGGCCTGTGATTTGATAGCAATTTCTGGTTCATTCGAAACCATTGTTGCAATATCTTGAACATTTGAAATCATCCGACAGAGCAGCCGTGCTGTGGACAGACCTCAAGGGCTCGTGCTTGGGACTCGGTGTCCAAATTTCAACTGTTTGAGGCACCAAAGAAGCGTTTTGAGCGAGTTTCTAAATTATTAATTTGTCTGCGTTCGTTGTTTTGGCTGCCTCGCCCGTTGGTGTTTGCTCGGACGGATGTTAGCGTTGTAAATCAGCAGACGGTTTGGCAAACATGGTGCTAAAAGGGCTGTGAACTATTAATGGATGTTTACGTTAAAACGCTGAATGGAACCAGCGCACCGTCCATGTGTTTGTTATGCAAATTTGAGCATATCCCGAGAGTAAACAAGGAGCGGTGACGATGCATCTGTGGACCATGGACGATATGTTTGGCAGGAGGTGGTCCATCTTCACAAATCCTTTGTAATGTCCACTTGGTATTGTTCTTTACATTTACTTAGTTGGGACACCATTTATTGCCGCCACATTTGCTGAATTCTGATGGTGTTCCTTGTTTGGTCAACTTTGCATCGGATGGAATGTTACATTAAGATGGTAGACACAGTATCATTAAACCATGGTCAGAGAAGATGGTACACTCAAATGTGTAAGAAAGCATCATCAAATTTAACATGTAATGTACATGGTTTTATCGCAGATATATTGCTAGAGTAAATTCACCATCGCTTGCTGACCATCATTTTATGAAATGGGACATTGGCAGTAGATATTAATATTAATTGTTAGCGCATGCACTTCTGCACCATAAAGGACTGAACACGTAACTGATTTATGTTGGACGTAATTCACAACAACCGTAGCATTTCACATAAACATTGTCGACGCCGGAAGCTGCTTATGCATGCAGCTGAACTTTTGCATACAATGATGCAGGAAGCGAATGTCCAAATTAGTTCAGAAAAGCGGTGACAATGGTTTTCTATTTTTTTTACATTTTATTTTGTCTGTTCATACTAGGCCAATAGTATGCAGCCGAAACCAGAAATGACGTCATATGAAGTCCAAAATATGTTTTTACCGGCGGAGTGAGGCAGGTTCAAATCGTCATGGGTGACTTTTGGAAGTTTTTCGTGAATTTTGTGACACTCTCTCTTAAATTCGAGTCTAATACGTCTTCTAGGCTATATGACCAGAGAAAATATTTTTAAGGAGTTGCGTACTCTGAGAGGTATGGATCTTTCCTCATATTGCATCGTAGACTATACGAGTGGGTTTGTTATATTCCTGTAGGCCTACCTAATTGGATTTATAGATTTCGTCCCCTACCACATGGCATTTAGTTGCTGACAGTTTTAGGCCCTCACTGTTAGGGTACTGAGTTGAATTGAATTCATTTATTGTTCGGCGTTTACATCGACAACAATTGTCTGAAACCAATCATTTCCGACTTGTGGTTTGCTACAGGCTGCTACTCTGTACCTGTATCAACAAACCCAGCGCGATCGCACCTTGATACCGTGAGTATGAAGACGCGAAAGGCCCTCCTCCGAAGTCTGAGATTGACATCTGCCTCGAGATAACCGACTTTCCCACTGTCCCACGTCCAGTTGTTGTGTCTTGTTATGGCAGTTGTCCTGCCAGGGATCCAGTGACATCGGCTGACAGGCGCTAAAGAGGAACATCTTTAGACTTGTTTTGGAAGCAATTTTTTTTTGTCTATTTCTTTTTCGGTTTCGCCAAATCGACTTTGAATTTTCTTGCGCTATAAATAAGCATCTTCAATTGCATCTATTTTCCATGCTAATTAAGGCTTACGCGCGCATGCTTTCCATGTCATTGAACTGCTGAGCATTTGGTCTCCCAAGACCCATTTGCCCCCACCCCGCATCCCCGCGCTGGCATATGCAAGGCGCTAGCTTCTGTTTTTGCCAGCATGGTTCTTCATGCAAATGAGTTGCGATTCAAAAAAAATCTGCTATGCTTATTTGTTGTTCGTCTGTTCTTCCCGCAAATAAAAAAACAAAACGGCCGAACTAGCGCCTGTGGAGGACGAGAGATGGCGACACCACCCGACGTAGTGCGCCCCCTGGCGAATGAGCTTGCCTTGCTTTGATTACCTGACTCCTTGTACTAATCTGGCCACTAATGGGTCATGGGGCCATTTTCTTGACTAACACCCGGATTTGGTCTGGTAATAATTCAAATGGTAATGTTTAGTGGGGAATAAAGCTGTGTAACCAGGTTGACTATTAGGCGGGACACACCCATCAACAAGTATTTCGGGTCCCCCCCACACACACTGAGGCTCTACATGCTATAGCTTGATCAGTTTATGCTAGAATTCGGATCGCCTATGGCTGTGCACCATCATGTAGAAATATAGATTCCAATATGGCTGGTTATGTGTTGTTTTGGAACATGGTACTATTGAGGGGCTGGGAATCATAGCGGTGTATGTCATGCGTTCGTGTTGTTATAAAAAAGCTGTCAGCAATATCGATATCTGGAGCTACATATATATGTGACGCACCACTATGGTTATCAGCCCCTCATATAGGAATTTGTGGGTTTCTAGATCTTACAAATTCTAACGTAGGTTTCCACATCCTCTCAGTAAGAGCCAGTAATGGAATCTACATGTTACACCCACTACATTCAATTTTATTGCAAAAACGGTAATTTAAAGGTAGTGAATTTCATTGCATTAGTTGGTAATAGAATCAATTTCCCACTAATAAAAACCAATATTGATTATATAACACAGAATTTTGCAGTTTTTTGGAAATAGATTTGTTAGACACTGGGGACGAACCGTAATTTCGCAAAATCCCAGCGCCATCTTTAATGCATCAATGTAGTACTGTAATTAAGATGGATTCCGATAACGTTTTGGATTGAAAATCCCGAGAATCTATCATCTGGGATGCCTACTGTCAAGTTCTGTGCAACAGCAAAGCGATCAAGATTCATGTGAGAAGATGGCGGTAAAGTGGGATTCTGCGACGGATCTGGTATGGCACAGTACAGACAGCGGTGACCTCTTGAGTCCTTCATCAATCCTCCAAGAGGGAGCTTCGTATGGTCACTTCTCTAATGGAGAAGGAGCAGCTATATGTAAGTGCCCCTTGTGATTATACCATTGCTATCCTGGAGCGGCTGCCTTTCGAGTGGTGAGTGGCACAGGAGAGGTCATTCACGTGCAATATGGTCGGCATTTGTGCTGTTGGGGCGTTGGTGACCCTTTGACCCCGCGACAACTTTCACCAGCAAGTCGGACCCGCACAACGAGTTTCAACATGGCGTCCTACCCGACATGGTAGCTAATCTCTTGTGCACTGACAGGGTAATGCGTGATTAACAACACGGGTGGTGGGAGGACTTAAGGTCAGACGCCTTTCTGACATGCCTGTTGCCATGTTACGCTAGGTGTTCAAGAATTCAAATCCGATTATTCAGGCTTTGTAGTCTTTGTTGATTGTAGTCCGCTTTTGCGTATGCAACATACTGTAGTTGCATCCATCAGGCCTGCGACAGCATGCGGTTCGTGTCACAAACTGGCACGAGTTAGATGCATGGGATCGTCTTCGCAGATCAGGGGCATTCATGCCCGTTTATACAAGGACTACTCCCACCCTTCTGTCAGAAGACTGGTCGGTTGTCAGCATCGCCGTCATCGATGATTAATGATTGGTTTCGAATTTCAGACCTTCTCCATGACCACTATCCTGATAGCGGCCATATGACACTTACTTAAATTACGTAAATATGCAATGAGATAACACTAAGATCAAGTCGAGAGGTGCTTAGCATGGGGTTTTTTACGAAACATATTTTGTTATTTTGTAGACAAATTGTGAATTAGGGGAATCTTTAAACGTAATCACCCAATGGATCGAATTTACCATTCTAATCTATTTATGGAACTTCATGATATGTAGGATATGAATGTACTCTTAGATTTTGTATTAAAATGCCATGAGATGTTGGTGTTCTCTTCCAAAGGCTAGTATTAACGCTGAGTTAAAAGCTCTTACATTTTACTCGTACCAAAATTACCCTTACATTTTTGCTTCAAATACTTCTTATAATTTCCAGATTTACTTTCCCCAGTGTAGACTTGGTCGTCCACCAGGTTTCTAACTTTGGTTTACAATTCCAAATCGTTCCGTTAATTGATAATACATTATAAGAAATTTGAAAAAAATACATGGCGGTTGTTTTTCGAATGCATGGGGAAATATACATTGAGCAATTATAATAAGTGTTTGAACCAAAAATGTGCGGATAAACGTTTTTTGCATAGTGGACATAATTAAGTTACAAAAAATTAAAATTAGCAATGATGTTGGCAATCATTCTTATAAGGTGGTAATTGGTAAACACATAAATAAACTGGGTATTTGGAATTCACTCCCTTGTCATATAACCTATTCTTTTCAAACAGAAGAGTACTGAGTGAGTGTACAAAGTGATTACAGTTGACTAGTGTTGCAGGATTTTGTAGTTGGTCCAGTTGTTGGTTGCAGAAAATTGGTATGTTCAATGATGCTTTTTTCGTGCCTTTTTTGCCCCATATTCTACTTAAGGGTTGTTATAATTGGTAATTCAGCTCAACGTGCTTCTTGAGGATTCGTTCTGGTTTGTAACTTTTTTCACAGTGTTAGTTTTTCCACAATTGTGTCTGGCTTCTTGACAAATTAATATGGCGGCTGTTTGAGTTCTTCACGCCACCTCCGCCATCAGCCTCTTTCAGATGACCTCGTGCATATTTTGCCAATCAAAAATGTGAACACACTCGCACATGGCGTGCTGTGATGTAGTTTTTTTTTAAATCCTGTCAAGGCACACATTTAGAAAACGTGCTCAGAATAGTGTTTTGGCATCTTTCAGCACTATTTAATGCGAATCTAAAAAGATCTATTGCTTCCAGGCATGCAATGTTTACTTGGCATAAAAAGGTGCATTATTGTTGTTGTTTTTTTAAATTAAAAATTCATCGTCAGTTTTATGGATTTTAGATATTTGCATTTCCTGCTATGATGAAAATCTTAAGATTGAAAGGCCATTCCGGCTATTCATTTCGCCAGTAAAAGTCGAACTTTGTGTTAGATAAGGCTGCTTTTATGGCTGCTTCATCATTGACCCCTTTATATTTATTAAGGTTTTAAGACATTAAACTGTTACTTATAAAAAGTCAGATCTGGATGTGCTGGTTTCATAAACCTTGATCTCCTAAATAAGCCTTCAATACTCGCAATGTGAGCTTGCATGAAATACAGTATGCATGAATGGACATGGTCTTGATGTTTCCTTAAAAGTTGCAGTTACTTCCTATAAAAGCCAGAAATTGTAATGAAAATTTGACAGGCATTGATTCATAGTGTTTTTTAGATAACGTGGACTTGTGGCAGGGAAATGTTTATGCCATCCACGTGGCAATATTTTCATGATCTTGGCAAGATGCTATGTCGTTCTGGAAAAATGACAAAACAGGGCATATAATCAAGACTTTTGAACATAATTGCTTGAAAGATGAAGTAAACATCCATTTTTGAGCATGACATTTTCTGAATTGTGCATGAATCTTGATTAATAATTATTTTGTCGTAATTTAATTTGTCTCCTGTAGCATTCTGAAGTTGATAAACCGCCATAACCTGTTCTAAAATGTGTCGTTAATTAATGACGACGTCTCACCTTGCCAACATCTCTTAGAATGCAGTAGTTTAACTGAAATGGCTGTCCGCGCTTTAAAATGTCAGAACGCGTTGAAAACTACACATTTTTCACTTTTTACAGTGTGGGGTTACTATTAGAAAACTATGTCAGACTAACGATCTTCATCTTTGACCAGCAAATCAACAAAGGTTACTAACTTTACTATCTTAGCTTGCGTTTGCCCACTTGTTTTTAATATCCAAATACATGTGCAATGTCTGTAATTTCATGAAGTGACACAAATGCAAAGGGTCAGTAGCCTCTTTGTGTTAGACACGTATAACATGCTGTAGTTTTTTTTACCTGAAATCATCTGTTCTTAGTCCCAACTAGCATCCATATTGGGTTATGAAAAAGCTGCGATGACAACCGTCTTTGTTAATTACACATCCAAATACTACAATCATGCTTATTAATAAGGCTAATTCACAATTTTCAGAACTCCATGTTGACGTTAGCCAGGGTAAGGTAGAAAAAAATCGTTTGGATTTTAAAATTTGTGACTATACGTGCACATAAAATATCGTTATTTTTGCCATACTTTTTGTTCGTAAATCACCAAAACTGGTGATAGGAATTGGGTTCTGATTCAAGTGTGTTGCAATGAAATTATTTCGTGCTGAAGGAACGCCTCAACCAAATGATTTACCGGTATTTGCTTTTAAAACTCCGAACTCGGCCTGAACGTGCATGGATGTGTATTAATTTATTACATTTTTTTCCCATTTTTTTTTTCAATTCCTTTCGAGCCTGCGTGCACATTTTTAATCCTTTCTGCCGTTCCAGTTGGTTCTGGCATCCAATTTTCTCTGGCAGAAATGATTGAAGGAGGAACGACAGTGGCCGTGCGCACTTGCTCGCTCGCAAATATATGCTTAAACCGCGTATTTTAATCAGGGATAATTACATCATTTGGACCGCACATGCATACATTACTGACGGCTGCATTTTAATGTAGCCTATCGATTTCTGTAATTTGGCGGAAAAAAGAGGAGTAATTATTATGTTGTGGAGCAACGTACTTGTATCGATTGTCAGCAACTATTTTAAAAGCGCTGCAATTGAAAAGGTTTATCTGGCATATCCATCACAGCTTTCAGCTCGGAGAAGGAGCCCAGACGGATTTTCCTTCTGAGTTATTGTTGCCAGAGTGCATTTAATGATTTTGACAAATAAGTTTTGTCTACGGATTTTTTTTTATTTTTT
>JAQIXS010004211.1:0-15757 GCA_034700785.1 Rossiulus vilnensis
AATATTCTTTATTTACGACGTTTCGGCCTCTTAGTTAGGCCTTCATCAGGTAACTACATGAGTAAGATATAATATAATTCATACAGATACATAAGAACTTATGTATCACCAGCCACACGATGGTGCGAATTGAATATTCGCAAATTCAATGGTCATGTAAGAAAGAGAATTCATATATTTATAACAAGCAGCAATATAATAAGCAGCAACAAGCTGCTTTGTAAAACGGCGTTGCACAGCCTCCACTTTATCAGAATCTAACCGGATATGTGGAGACCTAACTTCACCAGAAAATTCTACAATTGGTCGGACAAAAGACACAAAAGCCTTCCACAGAGTGTCCGCTGCTATCGTTTGAAAGAAGCCTGGAATGAAGACCACATTCCCTCAATATCAATATTATTTGATAAAATTTTGTCCCGATTGAGTGTCCCAAGAAAGGCATGTGCTGAGGGAATATTCATTTTACTATAATTTAAGCTTTTTTTTCTGGGTGGTAGACAATATAGAGGAGATCTCAATTTGGATCCTAATTGGAAGATGAGGCGGTGAATCGCAAGATGCAAAGGGACATAATGCAGTAATATTGCTTATATTAAAGTGGGAGAGTCACAAAATAATAGGTCAAGCAATATGACGCCTTTAGCATCCGAGTGGTCTTCATTTAATTAGTTTGCGATGTGACCATCTGCTCGTTTCAGTACAACGCATTTTTAGACCAAAAAATATGAATTTTAACAGATGACCAATGATGAGACATGAGCGCGCCTAATGATCATCTGATCATTTGCCTGTTAAATTACACGTAGATGCCCGCAACAATTTCCTATATTTCATTTCTATCAGATGACGCCTAAAGCGGTTTTTTTTTGGTAAGTTGGTAAAATTCACGAAAATTAGGCGAACAAAAAATTATCGGCAGCTGCGAAGTGCATCACCCCATAACGATAAAACCACGTTGGCTTCCTGTTTTCATTACACGCAGGATGGATGTTATGAATGGTAATTAGCCTTAATTGCTTATTGACCGTGGCACCAACCATCTCCAATATTGAATTTTTTTATTTTTAAGCAAGGATAAAACATCATTTAATCGACAATGTAGACATTATAATCGGACATATAAAAGCAAGACCTTGAAGATAACGCATAATTATCAGACATACCAAAGTCATACAGTGTTTATGCAACCTGTATCCTATAGCACAGTGGTCCCCAAACCCCGGGCCGGTACCGGCACGTGGATCAAATGGTACCGGGCAGCCCAAGAAACACGAAATTATTCAATAGAACGCTAACGTTCTATTGAGTTAAAATGTTAAATCACATTTTTTGGTGTAACTGTATTTTATTTTGCAGGCATGTTTAAATTTAAATTAAATTAAAATTATTAAATCAAAACAATCTAAAACATAAACAATCAACGTCCCATCCTCAGCGGGCCACGGTGAAAAAAGGTTGGGGACCATTGCTATAGCAAATACACTCTATACGATCGAAGTATACAGTATATTCATTATGTGATCGAATTTCAGTCCAAATTTTAATGGCATTCGATTTAGATCACGTAAATGATATGTGACGTGGTGAAAGTCGTTTGTATTTCCTTCCCAGAATGCCTAGCATCTGTGGTCAATCTGTTAGCTAAGCGACACCTATACGGAACCCAGTTTCGTACCCTGTTAACGTAAGTTGTTGTTGTTTTTGTTTTTAAAAATATTATTTCTCCCTATAGGGCAAGTATGCGTGTACAGTGAAGGAGTTACACCGTGAATTGGATCAAGATGACAGCCATCAAAAAACGCACGAGGGGAAACTTAATCCCGTTCAACACAATGTTAGTCCATGTGTTTTGGTGCATCTAACACATGTTTAAATACCCGCTCGACATGTTGCTCCTTGTTGGTCATGCGTGCACGGTTGCCGAAATGTAAAATGATCGCCGAGTTGTCAGAGCAAAACACATCATTCTACATCGCGTCTTATCAATGACTAAGACCGAAACAAACGTCAGCTAGTTTTGATGTAAAAATCAAACAACAACAAAAATGCTTCTCTTTAGATATTTTAACACATTTTAAACAAATAATCGGAAAAAATCGAAAATATGCAAGCAATAATAATTATTTGTTACGTGTTTTACGCAAAACCAGAAGTTATAGGAATTTTTTAAACATTCGATATGAAAAACAGGCAATAAAGAAAGCCTAGAATCCCCGCCAAGTGCACTTTTCTGAGAAATGCTAAGAATTAATTTTGTAAAAAAAAAATTTGGTGTTTTCCTCACGTTAAATTAATGACTTAATCAACAATTTTATTAACCTGTAGATATCCAGTTATAACTGAATCCATCTAAATAATCAAACCGAAAGTGAAATTTTAGCGTATAAATTTATAAAGCTAAGTGGAAAACACGCGAGCAATAATAATAATTTGTTACGTATTTTACGCAAAACCAGAAGTTATAGGAATTTTTTAAACATTCGATATAAAAAACAGGCAATAAAGTAAACCTAGAATCCCCGCCAAGTGCGCTTTTTTTTTTCCTGAGAAATGGCTAAGTACCACGGTTAGCATGCATAAAACGTTGTCAGTCATGCATCTATCTGTGGGGGTTAAAAAGTAACCGTTTCATCGTGACTATACATAAGATGTCATGGGCAAGTGTCAGAATTGACTCCGATGGATGGCAGCACTGTCAAAACCTTCCAAAACGCACTGACTAATCCAGCATATGCAGTCAAAAGAATGCGGTTTGATTTTTTTTCCCAGTTTTTTTTTTAAATTTTTTATCAGTACCTAAGAGACTATGAAGGCATTGGCCACCATGTGCACAATGTGCTAAAAACCTATCGAAACAGCAGTGATATTATTGACTATGATGTGAGATACGCTGGATAGATTTTACCCTTCAGAAACAATCAACGTCTGCTATGACGTTACCATAACTCCACTTTACATTTCAGTTACAAAACAAACAAAAAAATGCCATTTGGTAAGCCTACTCGTGAGTCGCACCCAATCACGAAGCTGGGCTACCAAAAGACTTGATGTTTTGCGGGAGATAAACGAGAAAACATTCATACGGCACATTTCTCGAAAAAAAGAAAGTTGCGAAATATATCCCCAAAAAAAAGGACTAAACGGATCAGGAAAAAAAGTAGAGAAGAAAAACTATAGGCAACGAAAAGATGTAAACAGCCATGCATTTTCGGCGAATATCCTTGATTCTGCCGGACATCCATAGTAAAATAATTCATTTTTAAGAAGAATCAATTAAAAATTTAAATATCCTTCCGTAAGACTGGAAAATGTCAATGCCATGGACCCAAAAACAAGTGCACGGTTGGGTCATTTCACTTGTTTTCATTAAAATTAAATATTCTGAAAATATTACTTTGAAATAATTTAGGCAGCTTCAAATGTTCTGACTTTTCGAATTTATTTAAAACGTGTCACTGATTCAAGGAGGAAAAAGAGAAGAAATCGCAAATCAAAAAGTTAATTACTGAAAAATATTCGGATGTAAAGTTATAGAGGAAGGGGAGGAGTTGCAACGATTAGTAATTAAAATCTAATGAAGACTTAATAATTATATCTCCGCCAAGAAATACAGTTCCTTTATTATGATGAGAAACTAAAACAAGTTCGTCGTTGCACAGCCTGGACCTCATTATCGCAATGCCACGTGAACTTCAGTTAAATTAAAGTTAAAATGGTAAAAAGAAAATGTCGGGCGGAAGTCGTATCCACAAATTACTGTCACTAAAATTCACAACGTTTCATTCGCACGTTTTGGTTTTTCATAGAGTGTAAAACAATTACTAATCATATACACAACGTTAACTTTCTTCCAAATTAGTCCATCAATATTGGATCATTTGGAGTGAAACACGTAGCTGAGAGAGTCCAGTACAAACAAAGTTCAGCGAACTGGTGACTTTATAAGACATTTTTTAGAAACGTACCATTTGCCTAAATTTCCACATATGCGTGTAATTTGTATTTAAAATTAAAACGCGGTGGGCTTACGATAATTTTAACGCGTGTGACTCGGCGCTTTAGCAGTTTTTGCAAAAGATTCATGAAAGCAACGCACCAAAATATCGTAGCCGATGATCAAATTGAAGAAGATATGCGTGACAATCACGCTCGGCGCCATGACACCGAGTGTCGCACTCGCGCTGATGGCGGCAGTTGAGGCCATCAGGTGGCGCCCTCCCCCCCTCCCCCCCCCCCTCCCTTAAACGCCGATTGATCATCTGCGGTTGATATTTTCATTCGCCCTTTCAGTTGAACGTGCCAAATAAACCCTCCAACCTTAAATATTACGTACATGTTATTATTATTATAAGGGAAATAAAAGCGCGATGTACACGCGTTCATTGCTCGCCACCGAGTGCTTGTCTACCCAAAAAAACTAACTGTGATTAATGAAGTGGAGAAAAATCGTGCGAAATTTTTGCTGTCTCATATTTCGCCAATTTCAACGAGGAGGCGCTGCCATAGCCACCACAGTCACTATATAGGCCTACAGGATGGATGGATGGAGTATATTATGCCAGACAAAAACTATCCACTCTCTTATGGTAAATTACGGAGGAGTATACGCGCACGAATGTGGGGGGAAGGACTAAGTTGTGTAAAAAAAAAAAAAAAAAAAAAAAAAAAAAACCAAAACGAAATATAAATGACACTGGCAAAGTGAAAAAATGTGCGCGAAAGAAAAGAAAATATAAAAAAAAAGAAATAGAGAAGCGATAGAGTTTTTGAACATCAGATACAGACCTAACCATCATCCATCTTTTGTACAAGGACATATTGTTGGAAACATGTGTACAATTTGGGTGAGAGAGGATGCAGACGATCCTTCTCCCCCCCCCCAACCCACTTCTCTAAAAATAATCATATTTATAAACGTCACTTTGGGAATTTGGGTTTGTCAGGATCATGCACGCAGCGCCCCCAATAAACTCGCCAGGAAATCCATAATGCTCGATGGCAAATTAATCATTTTTGCGAGAATAAAAAATGCTAAATGCTCTTGTTTTTACTTCCTTCGTTAAAGTATTTCGGCGTAACACGTGACAAAGCGTTTTCAATTCAATTCCAGCTATTGGGTTAAATAAGCAGGTGATGTTATTATTGAGAAAGCTTTTCGATAAAAATCGCCCAACAGAAACATATTCATTTCAACATTTCTGTTGTATTTAATAAAAACGGTATAAATGACCGCATTTATTTAGGGTAGTTAACTCATTAACTTACCACTTTATACAGGGTGCAAACAGCATTTTCGTCTTGAACAACCATTCATCATCAATAGCTATCAAAAAGCTTAATTTAAGTTTTTTAATTATATATATATTTTGTATATATATATACATACATCGAGCATGAAATTATTTCTTAAAACCTCTCCTTAATCGTTCAAAAATGACACTTACATCATAGATATAAAAAAGACCCCATACAATAAATCGGACGAGTTAAGTCAAAAAATGTGTATCCAGAAAATGCGCGATGAAAATGATTAATTCAACGATGAAAACGCTATTTGCGTTAGTCTTAAAAGTAGGCGCCGTGCATTAGATAGAAGCGCGAAGTTTTCGTGCACCTGTTACCTGAGTATAGGCCTATCGTTAAACCTTTTTTTATATATAATAGCCTACGTCGATTTATGATGTGATATTATTATTATTTTTCTCTCTAGCCCAGCCTCCTCCTCCTCCCTTTTTTCCTTCATCCTGAACATCCTAAACAAAAATTATCAATTTCATCTGCATCGCGATAATAGCCGTTGCAATTAAAAGTCAACTTCAGTTACTCGCATTACCACTGAAATATCATATTTAAAACACGGTCGAAAAAGCTAATGAGTTGGGACTTCGATTAAAATTACTTCCCGAGCAAATCTCACACAGCGTGACAAAACAAAAAAACCAGAAACTAATAAACTTTACCGAATGTTGTTCATTGGTTGTTTGAGTTCGAGTAAGGCTCCGACAAAAATACAAGACAGACACGGAGTGATTGTTATCAGTCATGGAAGATAACAGTATTGTTACGCTATGTGATCAGGTTGCGAGTAAAAAAAGTGGACAAAATTACGTATGGGGAAAAGCATCGAAATGGCCAGCAACAATTTCGCTACGGACGATAACACCTGACCGAATTCATTAAAAGTAATGAATTTTTAGAGGTTAAAAGTTCAAAGTCAGTGAAAGGCACCGCCATTGTAAACAGTACACACGTACATGAACTCGAGCATTGTATTTCTAAAGAAATTGTCATTAAAGAATAAAAACAAGTCACCGATTGATGTAAAGAAACCAATAAAACTCCCAGTGATCTTAACCAGTGTCTGTTACGGAACATTAATGAAAATGTATCAAAACGTGTACTGTACAGCTTTAATAGTACGGAAGCCAATGCATATAACCTGGATGAAAGCGATGCATTATGGGATATCTACTTTGTAAGTGTACGCATGTTTAGAAAACACGTTAAAGATCCGAGTAACCTTCGATGTTTTGGCAGCAACCGTCCGATCCCAACAAACCCAAAAAACGTCATCCAGTTTAATTCGTAATTTATACGCGCCAAAGGTTAAATAATTCAAATATGAGTTAGCTTAACGCGTTGCAGCGAAGCTTATCAGCGGATTTTAATCGGTATGAAAAAAGAAAGAAGGGAAAAAAAAGAAAAGAAAAGTACGAATTACCACCCAATGAGAAATCCTGGTTGGGCAAATGGATGGATAATGTCAAGAAGATTACGACAAGAGATGATTTCAAAGAGATGGATGAATTGAAAAATGATAATGGTCAAGGCCCTAATACCATTACTGATGATGATGATGAGACTGGCGGCGGCGGCGGTGGTTGGTGGTGATGCATGGTGCATGATAAAACGAATGACTAAGCAGAAATACAACGGAGGAAAAACCTACTCTAGATTTCGTAAATCCTACCAACAAGGAGGAGGAGGGGGGGGGGAGGGATGAATGGGGTGGGGTGTTCACGTATGCAACATGCAGAGATGGAGAGCGTCCATGACAGCCAGTGTCAATTGCACTTTTAATGGACTACGCGAGTATTTCAGGTTAGGAAACTACAACTAGTCGTGTAATTTCATGGAAAAACAGCGAGTGGTCAAGTAAAAAACTACATACCTCCGACATTTTTTTTCTTCCTTTTTTGCAATAGGGGTTTTAGTAATTAAAACGGATGGGCAATTTGAGAATCATGTAAAGTGGGAAATGCTAGTGCAAAACAGCAGCTCTAATAAAAGCGAACTAACCGCCAGTGCTCGAAGAATCAATTTGGACATTTAAGGCAAGAAAATGCCTACGTGTACGTCGAGCTGCTGGATACAAAATTGTGTTTGTTTTCATTTGCTATCACAACTGATTGCAGAAAGAATTTCCCAAAAATCCACGTTTGAAAACTCGTTAATGATATTGAGATGTTCGGCTTTTATTGTTAAAAGTTAGATTCTACGTCTTCAAATCGTACCAATTGGAAGCGAATTTGATTTATTTGCAAATGATAATTTGAATTGATTTTTTTTCAAATTCTTTGATCAAACATTCTCCCCCTCCCCCCCTTCCTCTTATGTCATGCAATGTGGGTTCAACTAGCACTATGTACATGACACATATAGCCACACATTTTAAATTAATTTTTCGACAACCTGTCTAAAACACGTGCTAAATATTATACGTAAGCTTTATGTTGACGCATTTCATTACATTAGGAAAGATTTTGTTTTGTTTTTTCGCTAAAGCAAATGGATTTCTTGCAACGATTGATTAAACTGCCTTCACGCAATTAATTTCATGGCATTGGTTTTACCACCAGATACACGTCATTGCATTTGAAGATCTTTTGTGAAGATTCAAGAGCTAGCATACTGCATTTATTGTACGACCCTTACTTTCATAGATCGCTGCGCTCTACGGGTGATCCAACGACACGAGTGTTGTAAATACAATAAATATCCTTATCAAATGGTCACCTTAAGATTTTTCAAGAGAACAAAAAAAAGGCTCTTTGGTCTTGATCTTTGATGTTTATCAAACACATCTCGAGCTTGTTGAATGCTTCTCGTTATTTTCTCCCTCAACATCGGCTCCTCTTTAATTCCTTGACATCAATGGTCAATTTATTATTATCGTATTATTGTTAAAGCAGCTGATTCATTGGCTTCAACACGGAGAATGACACACGAGATTGAGACTTGAGCCGTGAATTGAATCCCGAGAGTTGACCTCATGCGGAGATTTCAATCGTTAAAAAATGCAACTTAAGTTGTAATATGGGGACCATCGAAACGATGACAATGTGGCTCATCAAGTATCACGTCTATTCTCCTCTAGTTCAATACATCGGAGAAAACCACACGGAATCCTCGCCTGAAGCCAAACGTCATCATAACCAATAGATGGCACCACCGACGCAGGGCTCTTTCTATTTATTAAACGTAGATCTTAATAAGAGGGCGATAAGAAATATTAACAGCAGGGATGCATTTCAGAAATTTAAAAAAAAATTCATTTCAAAAATGAATGTGAAATTAAACATTTTATAAAAATTATTGTAAATGACGAGCGGGTTATTATTTTTTGAATTATTTTTTAAATAGTGCAAATTTCTCCTCGATTTTCAAAATGGGCGGTGTGTGTGTGTGTGTCAAATACGAATAGAATCAACGCAAAAAAAAAAAAAAAAGAAATGCAATTTAAAAAAGGCCAGTCCGGTATCGACCTCATCGAAGTGTTGCATTTTCTACACATATAAACCGCTCATTTTCTCTATAGATTGAATCGTAGTGTTTCGGGCAAAAAAGAAATCTTCCGTTTACAGATTAATTAAGTGAAAAGATGAACTCTTATTGAAAAGTTCATCTCGAAATCCATTATTGGAAGGAAGCGTTGGGTGGCAGCTTTCCAATTTACTAACGTGTGCGGTCCTCATAATTAGGATTTTATCTCTGGTAAACAAATAAGAAACAAGAAGGCGTAATCTAATGTTAAGCAAGCGCCATAATCCAGAATTGCTGGCCAGATGATCGACAAGTTAACGATCACAAAGGATGGACGAATGGGAAAAAATCATGAGTCAGGAGAAAAAATAAATTTCCTTTTTAACTAACGTGATTTTTTTGCCTCAAAGTTTTATAATTAGCATTAGAATCGCTCCAAGGATCCATTGTACGGCTAGTAAACAGACGAATAAAAAAAATATCCTACAGCCAATTAAAACGTATTCTATTTGGCCAAATTTCCCATTTAACCTATTGCGCTGTTCATTATAATACTGTCTGTTGAACATTCACCGGCAGCGGAAGTTTAATAACGACGCACCCATCCAGTTTCATTCATGTATTTCATAGTGAAATTATAAAAAATAAACAATAAAAAAGATAAAAGATTCGTAGCTGGCTTCCCAAGGATACGCCTTCAGCTCAGCCTGCGCCCAGAACTCGTAACGTAATGTTCGCCTTTTATTTCCAACAATTCTTTGTTTGGCGAATGCTAAATGTTATTTCTTGTAATTTTTTTTTACCGAATGGGGGAAGGGATTTAACAACTAATCCCCCGAGTAATCAATTTTATAACGGCGCCAGCATTATTTTTTAATAAATGAAAATGTCCTCTCGTTTTCGAACTATGCGTAAAGTTGAGAATTGATTTCATATGTATTTTATGAAATTGTTTTAAGTTTTAGCATATCGCCTGCAACTCGTAAACCACATTAGGTTCGACATAGTCAAGTCGACAGACATAAGGAATTGTTACGGTTAGTTATAATTACTGTTGAAATTACCTCGTATTATCAACGTCACTCGCGAACTATCGATAAAGATGCAAAATAAATGAATTTTTTAAATGTTCATATATAAAACTTTTGAGACTGATGCCTCCGTTATGGCTTAGGGCAACATAAGATACGGGTATACATACTAATTACGACAATATATCTATCACTTAAAAAGCAAACGGTTGTTAGATGGCGCTACGCAAAAATGGCACATCTAGGCATTCGGATGACATGGTTGAGATAGATTTGACATAAAGACTCAAAATGAGCCATAAACAAACTGTCAAACGAAGATTTCAGGTTCGCTTCTTAACGAGAAACAACAACGATAACACTCAGTGCAAACAACTGCTCGTTTAAACATTTCCCTAAATAAATGTTTTGTTTTTTTCGGTTCATAGTCACCATGTAGCGAGTCACGCTTATTTTTTACCAATTGTCACTGTGATGTTTGCAACGAGAATACTGCATGCGTGCCTTTAAATTAAAAAAATAATAAAAGAGAGCGAGTAATGTACTTACATACTGAAACGGTTGAACAAATTGGTAGCAGGGTCGATGTCAGCGTCGGAATAAAATTTAGATTAGCGTTAGAAATGGTAGTTACGAAGGAAAGATGGAGTAAAACAGAAGAAATATTTGTTAAAAATCATACAATAGATAATAAATGAAAAACAATGGAAGAAAAGACAAAACAAAAAGAAGGAGAAAAAAAAAGAGATAGTAAATTTGGCAGACAATGACAAGAGAAAGATATTTACCGCACAGCGTACGCACAGTCATGCACAAAAATAAAATAAAAATGAAATAAAAAATAAAACAGTGAGAGTCCGTGTGAAGGCAGCAAAAAAGTAATAAAATGTTAACGAAGGAGACAAAAAAAAAAAAAACGAGAAAAAAGCCAGACAAGATGGAGGAGGAAAAATATTATAATAAGTTGTTAAATCGGCAAATAAATTTTGTTCATTCCAGAAGTGCACAGGATGAGACATCCGGATATCACGTAGATTGCCCAGGTTAAGAGTCCATTGGTCAACAGGCAGTTACGCAATGGTCGACAAAGTCCATCCGATGTTTAAAATGCAAATTCAGCAACGGTCCACCCACACAAGCGAAACAAGGGTTGCAAATTGTTCATAAAAAAAAGAGAAAAAAAAACAACGAACGTTGAGCATAATTTCACGAATTCAGGTTATTGTAAATAGCTTTTAAAACAAATGAAATTTGCTGAGCATTAGATAATATGAACGCGTTAAAATTAAGTAGTTTTTGGTAATAAGATGCATTTTTTTTAAATTTGAAATCGACCTATAAAACAGGCATGCTAACTGGACTTAGCAATTTGAAAATACCTTTAAATATATGTTATAAACCAAGTTTAACAGTTTTTACAAAGCATTAAAATTAAAAGTGCATGTTAACACGAGTATTTACTGTACTGTCTGCACCTAACGCAGATGCTAAGGCGAACAATTTAATTTATTTGAGACATTAAAGTTTTCTTAGACTTTCGAAAATATACATTAAAACTAAAGAGGTTGAAATGTATACTTACGCCCTATTTGAAGACAAGGACCAAAATGAAGTCAACATGGAAAAAGAAAACGAAATTAGTAAAAATGCAATAGTTTTAAAACTACAAATAGTTCTTATTCACGACATACAGTAGTTTCATTACACGATTAATTATATTTAACAACAACCAAAGCATTAAGGGAGCATAATTCTTATAGCTGAAGAATATGATTGATATATTAAACTGGTTTATAAATAAGTAATGCATTCAATGAATGTCAAGACTTTTAAAAAATAGAGGTTTTAATAAACTAACCAAAAATGCAATCACTTTTTGTATTTTTCTCCTGAATGATGTTCATTCCCCCAACCCACCTCTCCCTAATAGTGCTGCCATTGATCTGCACTGATGTATCGCACTGTTTTACTAAAAATAACACTGGATTATTACACGTACAATTGTAGTTTAAAATAATATTCTCATTCTGACATTTAATGTAACTGATTGAGCAGTTTGGTAAAAAGTGATTTTTTTATATTTTTCCTATAGAAATTCTCAATTTTTGAGACGATGATGCAGCGTCCCCTGGCTGAAACTCCTTCGGTGGTCCTTGTAGCCTTAAGGTGAATAAGAATATGATGCAGACATTTCAACATTCAGGTGTAATTGCCGTAAATGTCCTTCAGGAAACGGCCGAATATCCTTCGCTTAATGATCAGAAGCAGAACCAAAAATGAAGACTTTAAAAAAGGAGCCTCCTCTTGGAGTGTACTCTCAATTTAAAAAAAAAAAAGATCCAACGGATCCCCCTGGTGGTGGTCTTAACAATCAGTCTCCCTAACAGTGGTCATTGTAATTGCTGTTCGGACAATTCATTAAGAGACGAGTGACAGGGTCGAGCACTTCAGGTGGCCCAGCAACCATTCCAATAAGTAAGTATACGAGTGTGGGAAATGTTAACCTAAGCGTTAATCCCTTTACAAATGGAGACGATGGCCAAGAAAGAAAGGCCGTTGAAGAAGAAGGCTGCCTGACAGACACACACGCGGAGGACTTTTAACACAACCGACGCAGGAGGTCGTTCAGGAATGCCAACAGAAAATAAAATAAATTGAAAACTGCTCGGATTGGAATTTGCGAGGGGAAGGGTGTGCATATAATGCGTGTGTGTGCTCAAGGGTTGAACCATTAAAAATTGTATTTATTGAAATTACCGATGCTGGACAATGGCAGTACAATACCACATGTGAATCAGAAACCAACGCTGCTACATTACAACTTCTCAAAATTTGTTTATATTAAAATATTTTCGTTGACGGCAGAGTAGTATTGAATAAATATTTTCAAGGCTGTCAAATATGAATGCGATTCAATAAACCCTAATCACAAACATTCCAGCAATCGTTGTCATACACAGAGTTCCCAAAGAAATTAAATTCTCAACTTCCTTGACTTTATGAAAAATATATATATGGAGTAAAATAGAAAAAAATACCAATTGCTGATATTTCTATTCAATTTTTCAAAAGTTTAAAGTGCTAAGAAAATAAAATAATTCCCTATTATTGCATAACTGTAAATAAGATACGTCCTCTTTTGAGCAGTACTATAAATAATCGTTCGATATTATAGCAAATTAAGGCTGGCATATTATCGGATGAGAAGTTCCCTTACTTTTGCATGGAAATTTTCAAACAATCTTGACTCTTCCCTGTTGTTTCTACTTCCCTGACAATTCCATAATTTCACTGGTATTAAAATTAGTGTTCAGGTATCTTTACTGTGCTATTGGTTTTTTTTTAGTCTATTCCATGATTTGAGGGGATATTCCAAAGCATATTCCCGTAAATAAATTCCACACGATATATACTCCGAAAAACAGCTTATAAATAAGGGCGCAAAAATGTTATCACATGAGTGGAGATAATAATGATCTAATTACGGTCGAATGTGTCTGAAAAAACAATTCGTCACAACGGCATGGCAATTCTCCTTGTAGAAATGTACAATTGTACGATGTTATGTATTGCGTTACACAGTCGCTTATCTGCCTGACATGTTTCGTCTAATTTAACATGAGTTAGTAGGAATGCGACAAGCATTTTAAAAGTGACCCCTAGTTGTCTCCGGCGTCTCGCTCGAAATTTCTATCGGTGATTTTGCATTTTTGCTCGTAATTTCGACCGGTAATAGGCATGTCATGAAGAAGGGCGGCCATTTTTTTGAGTCATGACATCGATAAAAAGCCGAACTGACAACATCCGTAAATAACCCCAGCGCGTGGGGTTTTGTAATATTTATGCCGTACCCGTCGCGTCCACCTGCGTCCAGCCAAAGGGGGCAATTCCAAAATGGCCATCTTTTACATCCAGCACTTGGCCATTTAGGTGGCCAAGGAATTTCACACCGCGTGGAAATTCTTCGTGCGTGTCAACCGGTGACCAACTTCAGAAATCAAAAATCAAAAATCACAAATCAGAATTCTTAAAAAATTCATGAGAAATTCGTGCTTTTCCTATGTTTTTAAATTAACCTTATATGGTTAGACACGCGTAGAAGATAAAATAATTCTTTATACATGTACACCTGTACCTAGCCGACAGCTACATGAAATTAATCGACTATCCCATTCACACTCAAGAAGTTTGCATACCAACTAAAACCTTACTATATTTTTATGAAACTCAATACATCTGCTGCATTTGCTTGATTAGCAAATCAAGCACTCAAGTACAGCGTACTTTTTATCTACATATTATTTCGCCAGTTGTGTGGTGCACACATACGTGTAGATAGATACCGATGATTACTCCATTCATCATGTTTTGAGCATCCTGCAATTAGTCCTTCGACTAATTAAACTCCTCTATTAAACCATGTCTATCTATAACTACTGGGTATTACGCACTTAACTATGGATGCATTTAACTATAAGGACAGAGAGATCCTTCGGGCTTTCTGTTATTTCTTCTTCTTCTTCATACACCTGTATGCTAATAATCTTCCATTTCACTTATTAATTCAGCTGCCCAAATTCGTCGGAGGACAGCAGCAAAAAATAAAAACAAGAGCCGCTTTAGCTGGTACAACATTCATAAAAATATTGCGCCTCAAATGATCCACGAGCATCTCGTTTATTGTTTATGGCCGTGCCCTTGGGCCCCTTTGCGCGTCTGCACGGGTATGGATTTGAAAATTTACGGTTCACAAAAGCAACGATATTTACAATGGCTAGTCATGTCCAGTGGGCTGCGCAGTATTTCAGGCGGACATTTTCCCTATTTTTTATTTTATAATGCAGTATAGTGGCTAGCTTTTTATCTTCTTCTTCTTCAGAGCTCCTTGTCCGTTCAAACGTTTGAAAAGTTGGAAGACCTCAGTTGGCCCTCGCCCTGCTCGCATGGCTCCGTGATTAATGTTTCTCTCTGTGAGGTCGCGCTCACCGGGGGACGTCCAAACAATGCTAACATCAGTTGCCCCATTGATAGGGACCTGTCCAAACTGCTGGTCTCACTTTTCAGGTGGTTGGGCTCCTGTGGGTAGGAATGCCTAGCAGCGCCAAAACCCCTTCGTCTTCATCCTAACAAGCATAATCCCCTTTTTTGGTCAATTTTCCAGTTTTTCTTCCCGTGGCAATTGTACTTCTGGCTTAAGAAAAGAAGGCTGTCCTCCATTTCGACTTATGAATTAAGTTTACGGGAAAAGCTTGGCATGTCCAGCGCTAAGCTGGCCATTTTCTGACCCTCGTTGGCTTCTTGGTCAGTGGTCAAGAAGTTGTTCCTGGCCTTGTCCTGAATCAATTCAGCCGTAAGAAGTCTTTTGACTTCTGTCAATTTTAAACGACTTTCCTTCTGGAAAATCGGAAGGAGGAGAAATTGCAACTTCATGAACTACTCTTTTGATGATTGTCCACAGAGGATTTATGTTTGCGGACAGTGGAGAAAATCTAGTGTTCTCACATTTTTTTTTTTGCTCTGCAGCGATGAACATCGCAGAGGCAGTCATGGGAAAAATCCCTCAGGATTTTAAGACCTTCGATGATTCGCTGGATTTTTTTCAATTGATCTGGCGTGAAGCCACACTTTTTGTTATTGCTTTAAAGAAATATACATTTCTCTGTGTGGAATAAATATTTAAGATAACCTGTACGTGTATAGCCTCTTAAGGCTTGCTTAATTGCTAGCCCATATTTATAATCCTTGGGCCATTTGAAATCTAATTTAATTAACAAATATGCTGATGGGAGTATGCCGTGGTAAATGTACGTCTTACAGGGGCATCTTGAAAGGCGCTTAGTGGCGCCATCTGGGTTTTTCGAATGGTAACTTAAACACATGCACATGTACACTTAAGTGCAAAAAATTCGACTCACCATCCTGAATCAGGAAAAAAATGTTTTTCTCAGCAACGAAATGTC